>JAAIIK010000136.1:1080433-1095000 GCA_014706435.1 Silurus glanis | reverse complement strand
GATAGATAGATAGATAGATAGATAGATAGATAGATAGATAGATAGATAGATAGATAGATAGATAAAAGAACGCATATTCAAAGAGAAACTTTAACTAGAGCCTAGTAATTTTTGTAATACATTGGTTCTACAGCTAAATGCTTAAATGCTTGAAAGGGTTTTGCATAACCAATTGCAGACCCTATACATGTGTACAGTACCTTTTTACCTGCATACAATAAATATTTTATCAGTAGTCTCTTACTATCTTAAAACATCAGCAAAAAAATATTGATGTGAAAATCACAGATACAGATCACAGAAATACTCTAAATTACAAGACAGTGAAATTCTTTCTTTGCATACTGAGCACAGCCTTGGTAAGATATAGCACCCATGGAGCAAAGAGGGTTAAGGGCCTTGCTCAAGGGTCCAAGAGTGTCAGCTTGGCAATTCCCTGCCTTCCAATCAGTAACCCAGAGCCTTAAACACTTCAAAAATTCATGCACCATACAGTACATATAAAACTGTGCACATGCTGCATTTTTGCATGGCATCTGGACTATACACTGACATTTATACCTCTGTTCACTTTTTATCTATAAAACAATGTTATTAATTTTTTATATGTATTTTTTATATTATTTATCAGTACATTCTAATACAGAAGTATTAGATAACAGTGGCAGGCCATGCATTTCAAGCCTAGGATTTCAGTGACCTACCTGAATCTCTTAAGACCTCTTAATGGCTCACACTACAGAAACCATCAATATTATGCAAGAACTAGGTATAACAGAGTGCTGCATCACAGACAGGTATCCCAATACAGTGAGAATGATTTTCTAAAGCAAGAAACCCAGTTAACATGCATACATGTCTGGATAATTGGTAGCTCACTGGAAAAAACATTCAAACCCTGGGTTTTTATTTCTTTAAAATTTTCAATTTGAGGTTTCAGTTTAAATTTTGTGATTTAAAATTAAGGCAAATTGTGTGACTTTGTGCAAATTATGTAATAGTATAAATAATAATGTAAAAGTATAAATGGTTCATGAAAAAGCTTTAAAAAAATGTTGCCTAACCTTTCCTAATGTCCATCTTTTATTCTACTCTGTCAGCCATTGTGGAATTAAACAGGAAGTAAACAGCTATTAAATCTACATGAATATATTTGAGCTTGTGCACTTTGATACAGATGCAGTGTGTGTGCTCTGACTAGTTCACTCTCTGACCATCCAATCAAACGACGTGAAAATGGCGACATTATTGGACCCCTTTCACTGTGGATAGCTCTGGCCACAACAAATTCTTCTTCTTCTTTCGGCTGTTTCCATTAGGGGTCGCCACAGCAGATCATCCGTCTCGATCACCCCTGTCCTCTACATCTGCCTCTTTCAAACCAACTACCTGCATGTCTTCCCTCACCACATCCATAAACCTCCTCGTTGGGCTTCCTATTTCATTCCTTCATGGCAGCTCCAACCTCAGCATTCTCCAAACTATATACCCCATGTCCCTCCTCTGCACATGTCCAAACCATCTCAATCAGGCTTCTCTCACTTAGTCTCCAAAATGGCCTACATTCACGGCCCTTCTAATAGTCATTTTAAACCTCACATATTTCTCTGCCACACCAGACTTCCTCATACAGTACCACAACTGTCTCTTGGCACACTGTTGTGTGCTTTCTCAAGATTCACAAACACACAATGCAACTTCTTCTCACCTTCTTTATACTTCTCTATCAACATTCTCAAAGCAAATACTGTGTCTGTGGTCACCTCTTCTTTCAGCCTGGCTTCCACTACTCTTTCCCATAACTTCATGGTGTGACTGATCAACTTTATTCCCCTGTAGTTACTGCAGGTCTGCACATCTCCCTTATTCTTAAAGATCGGTACCAACACATTCCTTCTCTATTCCTCAGGCATCCTCTCACCTTCCAAAATTTTGTTAAATAAGCTGGTTAAAAACTCCACTGCCATCTCTCCTAAACATCTCCATGCTTCTAAATGTATGTCATCTGGTCCAACTGACTTTCCACTCTTCATCTTCTTAATCGCTGCTCTCACTTCTTCGTTACTAATCCTATCCACTTTCTGCTTCACCATCTCCAGACCATCCAACCTTCTCTCTCTTTTATTTTTCTCATTCATTAGCTTCTCAAAGTACTCCCTCCATTTTCTCAACACGCTCTCCTCACTATTTTCATCTACATCCTTTATTGCTCTAATTTGCAGCACATCCTTCCCAGCTCGGTCTCTCTGCCTGGCCAATAGGTACAAATCCTTTTCTCCTTCCTTAGTGTCCAACTTTTCATACAGATCCTCATATGCCTTTTCCTTGGCTTTCGCCACATCCCTCTTTACCTGCTGCCGCATCTCCTTGTACTCCTGCCTACTTTTCTGCTGATCCCAATTCTGTTTTGCCAACCTCTTTCTCCTTATGCTTTCCTGCACTTCCTCATTCCACCACCACGTCTCTATGTCTTCCTTTCTATTTCCAGATGTCACACCAAGTACCTTTCTAGCTGTCTCCCTTATCACTTCTGCAGTAGTTGCCCAATCATCCAGCACCTCTTCACCACCACCGAGCCCCTGTCTGACCTCTTCCCTGAACCGCAACCTACAGTCTTCCTCCTTCAGTTTCCACCATCTTATTCTTTTTTCAGTCTTCACTCTTCTTCTTTTCCTTTTCACCTCCAAAGCCGTCCTACAGACCACCATCTGATGCTGTCTATCTACACTGTCCCCTGCCAACAGCTTTTTGTAGATCGCTTTTAACAATGGATATTGTCCCAAAGCAGCTTTACAGAGATTATAAGGAAGTATTAGATTAGATCAGATTCAACTTTATTGTCATTACACATGTACAAGTACAAGGCAAAGAAATGCAGTTTGGGTTTAACCAGAGTGCAATAACAGCAAGTGCAGGATATACTGTGTTTACATGATTTACATAAGTTAAATATAATGGTAATATAGGACTATAAACAGTAATTTACAGATGTATATGTACTATGAATATACAGATGAATATATATGTACTATGAATATAATATACAGATGAATATATATATATATATATATATATATATATGTACTATGAATATAATATACAGATGGATATATATGTACTATGAACAATAATATACAGATGGATATATATGTACTATGAACATGATTTACAGATGCCTATTACTATAAACAGAAATTTACAGAAGGATGTGAACGGTGAACATAATATATTGCTTTTACTATAAACAGAAAACGGGTATATATACAATGGTAATAAGTTAATGGTGAGCGGCAATAAAAAGAGGTCAGTGTGCAAATGAGCATAGTTTTGTGTAAACAGTCCATTAGTGCAATAACAAGGTGTGAGGTGAGAAATGAGCAAGTGTCCAAGTAAGCATAAGTTTTTGTGTAGACAGTCCATTAGCGAAATAACGAAGTGTGAGGTGTGGGGGGAAAATGTGGTAGTGTATCAGCGAGGGGCAGAGTTCATTAAAGAGACAGCTCTAGGAAAAAAGCTGTTCTTTAGTCGGCTGGTCCTGGTCCGGAGGCACCTGAAACACCTGCCGGAGGGCAGAAGAGAGAACAGTCTATGGGCGGGATGAGAGGAGTCCTTAAGAATGCTGCGAGCTCGACGCAGACAGCGTTTCTTTTGGATGTCCTCCATGGCTGGGAGTGAAGTCCCTGTGATGCGCTGGGCAGTTTTCACCACCCGCTGCAGAGCCTTGCGCTCTGCAACAGAGCAGCTCCCATACCAGACTGTGACACAGCTGGTCAGGATACTTTCTATTGCGCAGCGGTAGAAGTTCACCAGGATATCCGAGGAGAGCTGATTTTTCTTTAGTGTCCTCAGGAAAAAGAGGCGCTGTTGAGCCTTCTTGACCAGGCTGGAGGTGTTGGTAGTCCAGGACAGGTCAGCCGAGATGTGGATCCCCAGGAACTTGAAACTGGAGACGCGTTCAACAGCCATCCCATTAATGTGGGTGGTGTCGTGTGTGCCTCTTGACTCTTTCCTGAAGTCCACAATGAGCTCCTTTGTCTTGGAGGTGTTAAGGAGCAGGTTATTGTTGTTGCACCATAAGCTGCTGTAATAATGGTGGAAGTGAACTCCCGCAGTAGATAAAACGGCCTACATTTAACCATGAGAAACTCCAGGTTAGCTGCACAATGACTCTCAACAATAACAGAGTTTGTGCACCAAGCTTTGTTAACATAAATGCACAATCCACCGCCTCTGGTTTTATCGGAGCCATCTAATGTCCTATCCGCCAGTGTGTGTCGTCCCGCTACCTCAATAGCATTGTCCAGAATGCCGCTGTGTAGCCATGTTTCCGTGAAGATCATGACATTACAGTTCAGAAGTTTCATGCTGTGAGTGA
Organism: Silurus glanis; assembly: GCA_014706435.1. Lineage (NCBI taxonomy): Eukaryota > Metazoa > Chordata > Actinopteri > Siluriformes > Siluridae > Silurus > Silurus glanis. The sequence continues at coordinate 1,090,625 of JAAIIK010000136.1, read as the reverse complement.
TGCTGAGTCGAATCTCCTCCATTTTGTTCACCAGTGACCGAACATTGGCGAGGAAGCTGCTGGGTAAAGAGAGCCGGTGTGGTGTTAGCTTTAGCTTAGCTTTCACTCCACCACGCTTCCCCCGCCTTTGTTTAAGATCTTGACGCCGCCTGCGAGCACTTCCACCCGGCCGGGTAGAGTGAGCTGCCTCGGGTGTTCTGTTGATCTCAGGAAGGAGATGAAGGATGTCGATAAAACTGTCGGGAAGTCGCAAACCAATATCCAAAAGCTTACGTCGGGTGTACGATGTAAAGGCACAGCTGTTCTGCACGAACAGACCCGAGATAAGCAACAGAAATACCGCAAAATTGCAGATTCTGGAGAGACCCTGAGCCTCGCGATGTACTCGCGCCGCCATCTTGGACTCCATATCCAGAGTATCCAGACTCAAAAGCGAAAACATCATCATTGTGACACAAAATGTCCATTCGCCGTATTCTTCTTCTTGCTGCTCCTGTTAGGGGTCTCCACAGCAGATCATCCGTCTCCATACACCCCTGTCCTCTACATCTATCTCTTTCAAACCAAACACCTGCATGTCTTCCCACACCACATTGATAAACATTTGTCTTGGCCTTCCTCTTTTCCTCCTTCCTCAGCATTCTTTTACTGATATACCCTGTGTTCCTCCTCTGCACATGACCAAACCATCTTAATCACCTTGTCTCCAAAACGTCCTACCTGAGTTGTCCTGCTAATAAAACATTCAATCATTCGCCATTATATCTATTCATATCTTATTCAACATCTCTAATGACAAAAACAAACACGGTTTGTACATAACAGTAAGATAATAAACAAATATTCTTACAATTGAAAGAAAGAAAGAATAATGAAATATACACATCATAAAAAAGTGTACTGGAACACCTGATCACAATATCGCTATTACATAGTCACGTTTCACCAGAACACTGTCTGTCTGAAGAATCTGATTTCCTCATTGTTTGAAGTTCCTGGGCTCTGAAGCAGAAGCAGGTCTTTTTTCAGGTACCGTAATTTCCGGACTATAAGCGCACCCACATATAAGCCGCACCCACTGAATTTTACAAAGATTTTTATTTTGAACATAAATACGTCTATAAGCCTGTCTATAAGCCGCAGGTGCCTACATTGAAACTAATGAACTTTACACAGGCTTTAACGAAAGACAGTGTCTGTTACACGGCTTGTATCTAAACAGTAGCCTACCAAGAAAGTCATTGTTAACTGTCTTCCTCCTTCCTTTCACAACAATTTCTCTCGAGAGTTTATCTTTTGGCATCGTCGTGCGTTTAAAAAACACAGAAGCTTTTCTCCCGATGCCGTGCAGCTCAGAACACAGGTGAAGTGCGTTTTTTCATGCCCGGTTGTTTTCAGCGTGACGAATGATTCGCTTTTCCTGTAGACAGTCCGAGTAAGCAGCAGGTGAAACTGAACCTGTTCGGCAATTTCATTGGTCTAATGTTATGGGGTTCAGTTTTTTGGCTTGAAGTTTGTGAAACCGGGAAAAACCCGGAAAAATTCATATATTAGCCTCTTCGTTGTTTAAGCCGCGGGATTCAAAGCGTGGGAAAAAAGATTCGGCTTATAGTCAGGAAAATACGGTATCTTTTTTTTTTTTTTTTTATAATAATATGAAGAATCAAACGAGACCAAATCTTGTCTCAGCTGAATGACAAGATTAAGAATTTAAGAATACTTCATTAATCCAACCAATAAATTATTATATATTTGCATATCCCAGTAATGTTAGGAAGCTGGAGTCAGAGCACAGAGGTTTAAGGGCCTTGCTCAAGGGCACCAATAGTGGCAGCTTGGCAATACTAGGTCTTGAACCCCCAACCTGCTGAGCAGTAAACCAGAGCCTTAACTACTGAGTTCCCACCTCCCCCAAACAGATCTCTAGGGTGCTTTTAGTGCTTTCTATTCCTAAATTCATCAGGATTTTAAAACTAATTAAAACACTTCAACTTAGACATCAGAATCTCACCTTCACCTCCACTACACTCTTACTGTACTCTTCCTTCAGGATCACCCCTACACCATTTCTCTTTCCATCCACACCTTTATAGTACAGTTTAAACCCACCTCCAATGTTTCTGGCTTTACTCCCTTTCCACTTGGTCTCCTGAACACACAACATATCTACCGTTCTCCTCTCCATCATATCAGCTACCTCTCTCCCTTTACCAGTCATAGTACCAACATTTAAAGTACCAACTCTAACCTCCACTCTCCTCCACTTCTCCTTTTCCTGCTGTCTCTGTAGACATCTTCCTCCTCTCCTTCTCCTCCTTCAGCCAACAGTAGCCTAATTTCCACCGGTGTTGGCTAACAATATCTATGGTGGTCGTTGGTAACTCGGGCCTCAACCGATCCGGTATAAAATTCAGGTTTGTGATTCGCATGTTTGATTTGGCACATGTTTTTACGCTGGATGCCCTTCCTAACACAACCCTCCCCATTTATCCGGGCTTGGGATCAGCACTAAAAGTGCACTGGTTGTGCAACCCTAATGGCTGAGTTGGTCTTACCAAATTCATTGTCATATATTTTACACTAACAAATGCCCACAGTGCTTAGGACAAAAGAGTGAAGTGATAAAGTTACAATGGGATCATCATAGCAGCTTTCAGAAGGTCAGAAACAAATTTGTAACATTTTCTCTAAATTGAAAAATATACAAGGAAATATATAGATATAATGTATAAATCAGAGGTATTCATGCTTTGTGGCAATGTCGGAATTTAGGGAGGGGTGTGTGTGGGAAATATATAAAGAAATGTAAAAAATGGAAATATTTGAAGGTCTGCTACAGACTTTCAGTCATTTTGAGAGAGACGCGATAATGTTGTTGATTTTGTGACAGACTGCCCTGTCCTTATTTGATTGGTTGCACAGACACACCATTAGCACAGATGGAGGTTGCTTCCATTTATAGTTTTTTTACATTTTTATTTTAAGGTTAAGTTTTTGTTGTTTTAATTCAGCGGCAAGATGCTAGATAAGGTAGTTAGCACTGGTTGTATCGTAAGATTTTGAAACTATATAATGAATGTGATATATAGTTATATAGAAGTATATATATATATATATATATATATATATATATATTATACATAAATTAATGATTCCTGCTAATGTGTCTAAGACCATGTGTTTCTACCCCAAACTGTTGCCACATAGTTGGAAGTACACGATTAAATACATATGTTAAGGGTCCATAATCTAGTGAAAAACCTTCCTAGAAAAGTGGAGGTTTAAAGGCAAACAAATTTGGAATTGAATATGTTCAAAAGTCACATATGAATCGCCAGGTGTTCACCTATTTGGCCAAATAGTGTAGAATGAATGCAGTTCAATATCAGTAGAACTGAGAGAGAATCCTTTGTGGTCAAAATGTGTAAAAGGTAATAAAAAAAAATAATTTCAGAAGAAAAAGGCTGTGTACAATAAAAAGTACCAATTACCCACTCATTTATGACACTCACCTCTTGTAGATTGCATGCAAGATGTGAGTGTTATACATGTCTGGTTAAATGGTTGCTCACTGGAAAAGACATTGGACTTCTGATCGGAAGGATGTGAGATAAAACTGCTGGGTTCTTGTTTTTTTTTTGATTCGTCTTAACTAATTGCTCAGTTGTATAAATGAGAATCATGACATTATATATAAATGAGAATGTAAGCTGCTTCCCAATGAGTATGTTTTCTACATTTCATATCTTTTTCTCGGTTGCACTGATTCCAGTAATGTATGATTGTTAGATTTTATCCACTTATATTTCAGCCATCATGTGTTGCCAGGGTGAGAAATCTGCCTTAAGGCCTTCAGAATCAACAGTATGAGCACCTTTGGCTTCAAGTCTATGGCAATAAATCTACTGCTTTAACCAATCAGATTTCAAATTGATGACACCAGGGTCATTTAGCAGAAAAACAGTAACATCTGAATTTACACAACCTTTGATTGGATGGTCAGAGTGTGCACTAGTCAGAGCTCACAAACCACATCTGTTGAAAAATGCACAAGCTGTTATTCATGTGGAATTTGCTAATTCCACATTGGTTGACAGAGAAGAAGAAATGGATTTGGTTGCAGATATACTTACAGGGCCATTTTCAAGAATTAAAAAAAAAGCTGAACATTGTGAGGGAGGGTCATACAAAACAGTTCAAAAGAGTTGTTGAGCTTTTTAAGAACCATTTATACTTTTGCATGTTCTTTCTTTAAAATGTGCACAAAACACACATTTTGCCTTAATTCCAAATCCCCAGGGAAAAAATCATTAGGGTTTCCGTGGTCAGAGAACCATAATTTTATGAGGTTAATATTGAAGCTTCTGCTGGAGATGATGTATGTGGGTGGTGTAGCTGTGGCTGCAATGAAACATTTTTAATCGTGTCATTGGGTTTCTTGCTTTAATAATGGCATTCATTCTCACTGTATCATATGCTTGCCTGTGATGCAGTGCTCTGTTATACTGTGTTTCTGTATAATATTGATGGTTTCTATAGCCGTGGCATAAGGATGGTATCAAGAGGTGGACTGATTCAAGTAGGACACCACTAGAGCCTAGGTGTGAAATGCATGGCCTGGTACTGGTTACTACGGATGAGATCTGAGTTTGCAAAGATATTTGGTGTAATTAAAAAAATATCTGAATTAAATGAAATTATCAATGCAATTTTTTTTATTTCCGTTTTTATTCCATGTTATAATTATTACAAATAAAGGCTTCTTTTCCTTGTTTGCAGTTTTCATTGAAAAGAGAACAAAAAGGCTCCAAAATGCTGCGATGCCATCTGGTGGACACTTTGTACATTAGAACATGGTTTATGTACACATTTTTCACCCCACTCATCTTTGTGACATGATGATGTAAAGCCTAATGTGTCATCATGCTAATCAAACCATTTCACATCCCCTTAACTTGGGGTAGTTCAGAAGGTATGTTCAGAAACAGCCGAGCAGGTCAGTAAAAAATATGATTTAAAAGATTGAGGAACTACCAGGTTACTAGAACAAAATCCAGAATAGAACAAATACTTGATTATTATGATAAATGCTAAATAAAGCCTATGGTGTTATTTGTTTTTCAGTTATCAAAATATATAAATATTACTGCATATAAATGGAAGAATATAACCCATAGTACTCATGTACTGTAAATGTTAGGGTCAACTGAAAACTTTGCTGTAAATAACTACAGCACGAGTGTAAATGACCAGTAACAGAACTGGATTTTCACACCAGTGTAGAGTTTACACAGAATAGTAAACATTGAGTGAGCTTACTCTCTAGGGTTTACACTGAATGTAATCACTCATTCCACATTTCCTGGTGAAGGTCATCGCTTTGTGGTGGTTAACAAACAGAAACATTGCTCCCAGGCTAATGCTTACAGACAGACATAACTAAACATGGAGCTTAAATATGTATGAAAGATGACTGAGGGATAACAAAACGAGAGCTTCAAAAGGTTCCACAAATGTGGTCCATGCTATAATAACTGTTCGTGACCCATCTAAAAAACAATGTCCTTCGAAAAAGAATTCGGTGCATGAAATAGATAGTTTGAAAAGTATGAGAATGACTGAAAATATGCCTCCTAACCATTTAAGAATCACTGATTTCTCAGTCACATAAAATAATGCATTAGACCATTATTCAATTTGATGGCACTAAAAATATGTTGTTTTTAATCGTGTGTGTGTGTGTGTGCGTGTATGTATGTATGTCTGTGTGTGTACTATTAATGTGTGAGAGCAAAGGGAGGAAAATGAAATGCTCATTGTTTCCGCTGCATGCCAGATGGAAGGATGGGGGTCAAAAAAGGCCACAAAATCCTACAAAGATCTTGCTTTGTATCTTCCTGATCCACAAGCATGTGAAACTGTATTTGCCTGTTTTTATTCTCTCATTACATTTGTTTATTTTATAGGAGGATGTCATTCTCTCTTGTCAGATAATGTTTAGTCTATGGTTTTCTCTTTCTGTCTTTAAAGCAACTTAGTTTTAATAATATGAAAGAGAAGCTCAAGAACATGCTTACGGTACCATCACACCTGCAGGGTCTTTAGATTTCCATTTAGTCCCACCTTTTTCCAACTGAACCAATTTTGTTCTATATAAAAGACAGCATGTTTGTAGTACAAACCATTGCAATATGCTATTATGCTTTTTTTGTTCCATCTAAATAAAGGTGTACATTGTTTCACAGTTCCCATTCTGAAAGTGAAAACTACCAAAGTGCTTTAAGGGAGGAGCCTTTAGTGGGAATGGGTGTAGTTTTCACATCACACCATAATTTGAATAATCATATGACTGGTATTGCCTACTTCTTAACCGTCTGTCTGTGCAAAGGAAAGTGTATTAATATGGATTTAAGAGGATGCATAGCCCTTTTTTGTTCAATCTTGCTTTGGATCTCTTACAAATAAAAATATATCTACATATGGATTTGAATCTTTTTTTGTAACCAACAGTGTGGTCTTAATTTTATGTGTGATTTTCCCCTTAATATGTCTAGTCATATTCAGTGAACATGTGAGGGTCAGCTGATGGGAGACGGGATTTGCTGTGCTGGCTATTCAGATAGTCAGTGGGTTGGAGGGCTGCTAAAACTCAAGATTATCATTTAACAAAGAATGTAACCTTTTCCCACTTAATCCTTTTACTCTCCTGGCAACAAATAACTCGACAAAGAGTTTTTCGAACTTACTTTATTTAATGACAGCGTTGAATATAGGCTTTAGCCATCACTGAGTTTTACAAAAGTGTATGCTTTGAATCCTTCTTATTGTACCAACAAATTTGATAATATAGACACAGGCTAACTAGTAAGAAACCATCCCACTGATTTTGTTCCAGGTATTTAAACCAAGGTTTTTGTGGCTTTGTCTTTTCTTCTACTTTTGTCATCCATCTCCTTTGATCTTCTTCTCTTGGATGTTCGGGTTTTGAGAGGTGGCATAGATGGAGTGATAGTCTGTAGTGTAAAAGATAAAAGCTGCACAGTGCTTCTCCCAGCATCCTTTGTCTGACCAGCCAGATCAGTAAAAGCTGAACCCGTTGAGGAATTGGTAACAAGGATTGCTATGGTTTCATGCCTAGCCTTAATGGCATCCTCCAGAATGGATTACATGGGTTTTGGTCGTCTAGCTCTCTTTCTGATCCCAATGCCCTTTAATGTTTTAAGTTGATTTTCACCAGACACACCTGCTGTAGGTTTTTCTGTAATGTCTTTTGGTTCATTAGACTGTAGCCTCTGTGATGCCGGTTTTGGGAATAGATCAACAGTCAGCTCCTGAGTTGTGTCATTTGGGAGAACTTTTGGATCTTCTGTTTTTAAGTCTGTGGGGGAGGAAGGGCTATACAGCTTCTGACTTTTCCTCCTCCCCTCTTTTTGCCTCAACCTCAGCTTTTTGGTTCCAACAATGGGTGTATTCTGTGTGGTGGCATTAAACGCAGATCCTTTTTCATGCTGGGACTCAACATTGTGTGGTGCCTCCTCCCCTGGTAGACTTATGTTAGTGTGTGTTGTCAGACCAGCTAAGCTAGTGCGTTCAGTTGTACTTACTTTGGTGTTATCTGCAATCATATTGTGTATTGTGCCTTTTACAGAGAGAAAAGTTGGAGCTGGATGTCTCTGTCTTCTTTTTGCCACTCTTTGTCTTGGTATAGCAGTTGTAGGTTTGCTGGTGATAGTCGATGATTCTGTTGAGAACAGTTGAACAAATTCCATATGCTTGATTTGCTTTTGTGGTTCTAGCATTTTGGCCTCTTGCTTTGCATCTGGTGCAGTCATGGTGTCCACTTGTCTTTCAACAGGTGTCCTATGATGCTCATCTCTCATCATCTTATTGGAGTGCTCAATGTCTCGCACAGAACCGAATTGACTGTTCATGAAGTTGTCATTCTTGTTAGCCGAGTCAAAAATCCCAGTGTCTTCGACAAAACTATTCTTCTTGATCACATCCTCTGCTCTATTAACAGATGGAGCCCCAGTGACACTCCCATTAGCTTTTGATACTCTGTCTGTAATCTGTTTCCTCCTTTTCCCCTTCCCCTTTTCTCGTCTCTTTTTTGAGTCTTTTCTCTTTTTGTCTGCATTCTTCTTCTTCTTCTTCTTGTCTGAGACGTGTGTGTCACCTGTGTTTCCACCATCAGTAGATGAGCTCTGTGAAGTAGAAACTGTAGCAAGTATTTTAATAAAGTCCTCCGCTGTTGTGACAACATTTGTAAGTGAAGGCTCTTCTGGGGCAGGGTTTTTGGATCCTGAGGCACTTGACTGTGTTGTGCTTTCTGAGCTGTGTATTTCTTCTTTCTTACCTTTGTCTGTTTCAGATAATTTTATTTTAGAAGGTGCTATAGTCAGCACATCGATAACTTCAATGCCGCCAAAATCATAGGCGACTGACTCTCTAATTACTGCAACAGGCACTTTGTCATACCTCTTACACCTTAAAAAACCAGAAAGCAAGAATTACATTATATAGTATCTGTGGACATCTGATTTATGTTTGAAGTGAAACCTACAGGATGTTTTACTTACAATCCATACCAGTGCCGCTCAACACACTGCTCCTCAAGGGAAAATTCAAAACAAGGAACTTCAATCACGTTAAAAAAAGCCTGGCCAACCACCCGTGATGAAGTGTCATTAACAGCCCTTAGACACTGCTTCATTCTGCAGGAGCACAAGATTATTTTTTTTAATATGTCAAGTTTTCACACTTAATAATCAGATGTGACTTGGTTTGAGTAACAAACAAGGCTAAATGTAATTGTCTGATATTAAGCATGGAAGAATAATAATTGTAAAATGTTGTATGTGAACTTGATATCTATTTCAAAGTTTATCCTTAGGTCTAATGTGGCATATTTATTTTTTTAATGGATTAATTTTTTCCCTACTCTTAAACATAATTTAAATCATCAAATTATCTGATTCCTTCCTGTATGTTTAAGCATACAAAGCATGAAACATTGAAAGGCAATTTCCTAAGATTATACTTGGTGAACACTGGGTTACTCACGCATTGTCGCAGTCACAATGTGAAATAGAATGCCACTTGAAGTTGGTGAAGCCATATTTCGAAGAAAAGGCATGGATGACATGGGGACATTGGTCATGTGTACGGCAGCATTCGTCTGTCTCAGCAAACTCCCCTGGGGAGGAGGAAAGAACAAGTCAAATGAGGTTAAAAAAAAATCCAAGTGATGACAGAATAAAACAAACAAACTAAGTTTTTACAAATTTAATAAACAAAATAGGATTGAAGAAATATAACAGGATTTTACTGAATGAATATATTTCATACAATTAATTTAAGAGCAATTAAATGCTCTTAAATACAATTACATTTAAGAGCTATAACTTGTATCATTTTTATGCAAACTGTATCATGCCTCATGTGTAATTGTAGTAGAATAATAGTAGCAGTGGAATAAAGAAGCCTAAATCTAGGATAAGTTCTCAGAATAAAACCTTAACAAAAAATTATCGTAATGCTCCTTACCTAATTGATCGTAGTTATCGGCGATGTTTCCTGCTCCACACCACAGAGTTCCAGGATAAGTAAAGCCCCGTTTGGATCTCTGCAAAGTGTGAATGTCACTTGCAGGGTGTATTTTGTCCCCAGTCGCTTGTCCTACACTCTTTGACTTCGCATCGCCGGCTTTCTGAGAACTCAGTCCTACAGGACACGCCGAAGAGCCCGCACATGAGGTCGTATTGAGCAGAAAATATGAAACATTGCTCTCTTTTTCCGAGTCTAAAGCGGAAAGTTCGGCTTTGGCAAAGTTTCCGTCTAAGTAAAACAGGAACAAGAACAAAACCGACCACATGACAGCAGCGCACTTTCAGCACCACGGCTCCTGAGACAGCACCAGCGGCCGCGCATCAGGCGCCCGTGCGAGCTGCTTTTAATAGACTCCTGATCATGGGAGGGGTCTCACACTTAATGAACATCTTCCCATCGTCAGACGAAACTCTGTAGCCTGAGCAGGTCCAAACAGAGCCAAACATGCAGTATAGTTCATGTTCGTGTCCAAAAACGCAAAATTATTTAATATGCATTATATATACTTTAAAACTGTACACTATATATATATATATATATATATATATATATCCACCAGAGAGAGAGAGAGAGAGAGAGAGAG
>JAAIIK010000136.1:1020295-1080333 GCA_014706435.1 Silurus glanis | reverse complement strand
ATATATATATATATCCACCAGAGAGAGAGAGAGAGAGAGAGAGAGAGAGAGAAATAACGTATAAAGAAAGCAAATATTGTCACCTGTTATTGTGAGTTGCATACAATAGCGTATTGTTTTATAAACCAGTGTCATATTTTCATTGAATTATTTATGGATGAATGTGCGTCCTGTTTTTTGGGACTATGGGAGAACACACACGCGGAGAATGAACTGAGAAATAGTACGTTGACCGAGAGTAACCCTTCATTCTTTACAAGCGCGAGATTTACTCCGTTGAGGGGCGGGGACTTTCAACGTCACCACGGCAACAAGAGATGGGGTGATTCCTAGGACCCAACGAGATTGAGCTTCACACGCCACAAAGCAGGAGAGACCTGATCTGGCCTGGAGCCACACTGCCTTTTTCCTTTACTCTGGGGACTAAACATGGGAACCGACTAATCACAAGAGTCAACTTCAGTATCTATTCACCTACATAACCTACATCACAAAGTTCTGCTTATATCATTAACTACTAACAAATATTTATTTAGTTCTTTGCATATATAAAGGGCTATTGATTTAAGCATATGTACTTTAAGGCTCCATACCACTGTTTCCTGTCCTGATACACTACTAGGGGTGTTGAAAAACCATACACTACACAACCATATTACACTCATCTTTTGGAAATAGAAAACAAAACTAGCCTAGCTGGCTAGCTATGCTTAAGTGGATTTGATTCATAAGGTCTATGGAAATATGTATATTCAAGCATTGCGTGACATAAATGTGATTACTTTTTGAAGTGATGCAGACTGCCACACCCTCTAACAGTTCATGTGATATATAAGAGGCTTCTCTGTTTTATAACCATCAAGGAAATCTTTGGTTTTTGTGTTTCTATCACTTGAACAACTTGTGTTTCTATTACTTTAAACACAATTTTAAACATTAAGATTTGAATTCAATGGGGAATAAGATGAGACGTCAGAAAGGACACTGAAAGAATGAAGGTACATTTGCTTATATGCAAATAGTCTTTGAAGAGCATTCAAATTGTTATGTCTAGGAAGTAGCAAGGGTATGTACTGAAGAAGTTAGTCATGTAGGTTATATTCAGGTCTAGAGACACTCCAGACCCATAATCTGATGTAACAGAAATCCAGAGAAAGCTACATCTATGTTGTGAAATGTGTTATTAAAAGTGATGCCTTATGAGAAACCTTTACTAGGTTAAAGATCTTGGTTTTACTTGGTTGCCCAGCACCTACCAAAGATGGTTTATATGATTAAGAGTTGATGAATTCAAAACCTTGAACTTTAATCTAGGTTCTTAATTTATGTTCCTCAAACTGGTCCTGAACAATATTTTGCAGTGTGTAAGGGAGCATTCTACTTCTAAATGTGGCCTCTGCAATTAGGCCATTGCCATGAATGGGTGTACTTGGTCTGCAACAATGTTTTGGGTAGATAGTACCTTAACATGTCAAATCACCATCCACATGAATGACAGGCCATGTTCTTTCATTGCTCCATGGTCCAGTTCTAAGGTTCTAATGCAAGATGTTATGGTTTGTGTATTCTGGTCAACTTTTCCAGCAAATTGTGTTACAGTAGCTCCTTTTCTTGAGCTACAGACAGGTGAGCCTTCTTTTCCCACATCTTTCCCCATATGTATCAGTGAAACTTAGGCAACACCCAAAGAATTGTTTTACAAATTATATTGATTATCCAATATGAGACATTTTTACGTTCTTGACTCATAGACCCTTAGATGTCAATTTCCAAGTTGTAACACTGCATAATGTAGAAAAATGGTAAGGGGGTGAGGATGTGTGTTAGACAGGGTCTATGACAACAAGTACTATAAATTAAGTAAACATAGGATTTAATAGTATGACACAATTTAACCCAATTCAAAGTTGTTAGTGTTTAGCAGCATGTCATGGTATCTTTTAAACTTAAATGCAAATTAATCACATATCATTTGTTTGAAAAATAATATTAATTAAAAATGAGGACAAAAGAAAATAAAGGGCTTAGCCTCTGCAGTATAATTCCCTCATGCTAGGCTTTTAACCCCCAACTGCTCAGCCATGCCTGAACTGAATTATGGCTCAGTTGGAATTTTCTTCAAGAAAAAGAACGAAACGGAAAAATGTGGTTATATTACGCAATATGAAAAGATTAATGTTGTGTGTATGTTTGAAAACTGATTGAAACATATAATGCTTTAGTGCTTCAGAAAACTTCTCTGCCTACAGTATAACAGTTAACAAAAGACAACCATGTTGTGTCATCAGCTAGTATCAGATTATATGGACTAGAATAATTGAGTAGTCTTGTGACATATAAGGTGACATTTTGCAGTCAAGCATGTTAAATTGTGCAGGAATACTGTGGTCCAAAGGAATCTTGCAGCTTCCACAACAAGAATCTTATTAAAGTGGATAAATAAGCCTGTCTGACAGACTCAGTGTTTTGCTCTGCCTTCTAAGTACTTGTGTAATGCGCCTGGTGGGCAACAGGCTTGTTCACAATGGAATTATGAAGGCAGAAAGAAATGATGAAATATCAGGCCACACTCTTGGCAAACCCACCAAATTAACATAGGCTTATTTCATGACTGCTATTATATTTATATGAATCTGTTGGACATGCTACCCAAGCAAGTAAACCTAGTTGTATGGCAATAATAAATCTTTTTAATTACCTAAGACCATACTGTGCATTGTAAAGCTTAAAATTGCATAACACATTGATAGAAAATTTTGGAAAAACTAAGAACCCTCTTCTTAAGGCAATGCATTTTTGTTTGCTTTTTTCTTTCTTTTCTTGTTTGTTAACTTTTAATATCTCTTTTTTCTGTCTTCCAGTGGTCCATTAATCATAGCCAATGAAAGAAATAGTCATAGTTGTGGAAAACACACACTATTATTATTATTAGTAGTAATAGTTGTATAAGACTAAATGCATTATAATGGTATTATCCTATTTAACTGGTCCAGTAAAGACCATTGCCCACAGTAACCCATATTTATTTAGGATAAGTGTATGTATTAGGGATGGTAAGATTCACTAATTCATATCGGTGCATCGGTTTAAAAAAGGTTGCATACTGGTTCTCATTAGTATCGCGATGCATCAATTTTAACATATTTACAGCAGTAAAAAATGATTTATTTACACTATATTTCCAAAAGTATTGGGTCACCTGACCTTTCCTGCAATATGTGGTTATTTTCCAAACTGTTACCACAAAGCTGTAGGCACTCAATTGTATGGGACCTCTTTAGATGTGCAATAACAAAATTTTGCATTCACTTGAACTTGGACACAAACTGTTCCAGCATGGCAATGCCCCTGTGCACAAAGTGAGCTCCTTGACAATATGGTTTACATGCTTTGGAGAGGAAGATCATGAGTGGCCTGCTATAGAGTTCTGATCTCATCACTACTGAACACCTTTTTTGATGAATTGGAACGCTGGCTGCACCCCAGGCCTCCTCACCTACAGCAGTGCCTGCCTTTCATAATACCCTTAAGGCTGATGAACACAAATATCCATAAGCACACAATAAAATCTAGTGGAACATCTTCCCAGAGAAATGGAGGGAATTATAAGAGCGAATTGGGACTAAATGTGGAATGCAATGCTCAAAAATCACATACCGTACTTAAGACCAGGTGACCCAATCCTTTGGGTTTATAATATGTATATTTATAATATATATTTATAATATGTAATAAATGGAAATATAGTGTATATGTAGGGAGTGTAATTCAAGGTTATAAAGGATGTTCTACAACATTAAATAAAATCTGGAGAACAGTGCGATTTGTAATCGCGAGAAAGAACACTCTGTGCAGGGGTTGTGATAGCGTAGAAAGAGAGAGAGAGAGATGAGATGCACTGTTTAATCCGCTGTGACTAATGTATGAGTTTCGCCTTCCAAAGTTCGATAAACCAAAGGTTTTGATTTTTAGAAGCTCCTTGTCTTTGTCCTAACTTTAGTGGTGATACACTGATCAGCAGAACAAAGCCAGAACCCACAAATGGTAAGAACGGTGAAGTAAGTAAATAACACCATGTGTGTTACAGTATACACGCTATATGGACAAAACTTTGTGGACACTTGAACATAACATTCATTTGTGTTTTTGGTTTTTTTTTTAATCCCAGAAGAATTGAGGTTTAGAACAGCAAATAGGTGCAATTATGGTCAGATGTCCACAAACCTTTGTCTTTATAATGCACCTTAGCTTGGACATCAAGGATGCAGGAAAACTGGGTGGGTGATGAGAATACCCCTTTGGATGGAAGACCACTCTATCATAGACCACCATTTATATAATCAGGCACACATTTATTTACACTTATAAACAGTCTTTGGGCAGATCTGGTGTATTTCTGGGACATCTGAAGAAAATGGAGAGCTGGGAAATAGGAAAAAAAAAGGGGAAATGTGGCTTACGTTATTACCTAGCTTCACCCAGAGACAGAGCATGCGGCACCTAGAATGTATGCATATGACAGTGATCTGTCCCTGATTGTAGTCGTGGTGGTGATGCTAGTGGACACAAACGTCATTAGCACGCCACTTTTTTCTCCCCACCGATAGCATCTCACAGTACTCAGAACAAAACACACACACACAGCGGGTTTAATTTTGTTTATTTTGTATTTATTCAGTTATATATTTTGGTTTGGTTTAATGTTATTACTTAGCGGCGAGATGCTAGCTAAGCTAGTTAGCGCTGGTTGTTGTCGTTCTTCCGGATTACGATCTTAGGTCGGTGTTCTGGCTAAAAAGACGCCAGCACTGCACGGCGCATGCGCATGCGCAAAGCAACCGGAAGTCGGCAATTACATTTTTTCCTGTAGGGGGGGAATGGAATATGTGTGTTATTAATGTTGTTCATACTTTATCTATCGTCATTTTTGTTTTATTATTATTGTTGTGATTATCATTTATATGGAATATCTGTAAGATATATTTACATTCAAGTGCATATAAACATATAAGAATGTATAAAAAAAAACTTATACTTACCTGCTGATGGGAGGGGCTTAGTCTTTAAAAGAGAGAGCCCCAACTCAGTTGCCATGGCAACAAAGGAGCAAACGTATCATAAAATATATCGTTTGTGTTAATATATATATTTAATATATACATATATCTTTGTTGCTCTTATGCAGTTCCTTTTCTTTATCTTTCAGTTTTAGTTTACTTTTATGTATCTTATGAGCATTTTCTTTCTTTCACACTCTAGCACTGTAAATAAACATTGCTTTACAACCCACCATCTCACAGCAAAGTAACACCAACTTTAATGTTGTGTGTGAACCTAGAACTTGCCTTATAGTCAGCCAGGGAAACACATTATATCACATTTGGTGTCATAAGTGCAATGGCTAATCGCAAGTCTGTGACAAGAAGCAGGGTACCCAAGATAATGTCCTTGCCCCGGACCAAAGTGGTCATCAAGGATAATGTGGCTCACGACTCTATGGAGGAGAAGAGAGAGGAGGATCTGACATCGACTCGACCTAAGTCTCCATCATCTCATGCTAGACCTGTCTCTCTTGCTACAGCCTCTGGAGAGGAGATTGTTGCTATGTTGCATGAGTTCCTGAACACACAAAACCAGCAAGAGGAACGTTATATGTTAGCACTAGAGGGTCTGCGAGATGCTATGCTGGAAGCTGTCCGCCCAGCTAAGGCATTAACGGACATTGACAGTCCAGGAATGGAGCTTCCACAGCCAGATCACCACAGAGGAAAGGCTTACCACCCAAACCAAGAGGCTTCCACCTCCACTGGGTCCGAGAATCAGCCAATGCCATTAATGAAGCCGAAGTTGCCAATTTTTCAGCAGGGGGAAGACATTGAGAAATTCCTGCATCGATTTGAGCATCTCGCCAGAACCTGGAAGTGGCCAGAGAATGAGTGGAGCTGTAGACTTGTACCTCTGTTAACAGGGCAAGCACTGGAGGCCTACCTGGATATGGAGGAGGACAGGGCAGAGGTATACGATGACCTCAAGGAGGCTCTGTTGGAAAAGTTAAATATTACTACAGAGACCTACCGCCAGCAGTTCCGTGCAACCACTACCCCAATTGGAGAGTCCCCAACAGAAACATATAACCGGCTGAGGAATTTATACCAGTGTTGGGTGAGACCAGAGCTGCACACCAAGAAGGAAATCGGTGAGACTCTAGTCCTGGAGCAGTTACTATGTGTTCTTCCTTACGAGATCCAGGTACGGGTGAAGGAACTGGAGCCGAAAACTGGACTAGCTGCTGCCAAACTTGCCCAGCAGTACATGGAACTCCATGGAAGTCAGCTCTCTCCACCAATGACAGGTAACTTTATATTGAACTTACTAGATGTTCTTCTAATGACTATGGTTCTGGGAAAGCTCACATTAACATTAACCTGTGGGTGTGAATAAAGTAACCAGGCAAAAGAAACTTATTTGCTTTTACTCGCAGTAGCCAGGGCACAAAGAAACCTTGTGTGCCTGGTGAAAAAAGCTAAACTGACTGTTTTTTGTTATGTCCCAAAGAAGAGGGAAACGAAGCACATTTAAGTAACTGTAAATGGACACACTGTTATCCCATTCAAAGTTACCTGCTTAATGTGGCTATTGTAGATTACATGATTTTGGGGAGGGATTTACCAGTTCTTACTGAACTAGTAACGAAAGACTGTATATCTGCAAATGCCAATCCGATGTTTCATGTCCTACAGTCACCTGGCCAGTGTCAGATGTTAATCAAGCTGAATTGTGTGGGTATTTTATGTTTTTATTAATTATATATTGTATATGCAAACTCCTGATTCTACCTCTTTGGTGGTTCCTGCAAGTTGTCACCCTTATGTGTTACACCGAGTGTTAACATGAAAACACAGTGTTTCTGGCCCTCCATGCACACTGATGTACCATATACTGTACCACATGACACACGTCAAAAACCAGTGCTGTGCAACAATGGGACAGGGCACCTTTATACCAACTATCTGTAATTTTTGTCCCCTTTCAACACATCACCATGGACATTGTGGGGAAAAGAGCAGTGCTGGATACCAAGACAGTCTAGTGATGAATGATTTTGCAACTTGGTTTCCATTCCCTATGTTCCATCACCACACCTAAGATCCTCAGTACTCTGGTCTAGTGGCTGTCCCCACTCCAGAATGGGGATAGAAATTATCTGATTAAAATTCTCACAGACCAAGAGATCAGTTTCAAATCAGTTCAATGGCTGATGGGACTGTTACACCGGGGGTTGGGCAATAACATGATTAAGCCCATCCCAGACCACCCACAGACAGATGGACTGGTGGAGCATTTTTAACCAGATTCTCTAAAACATGTTTGCAAATTTGTGTCAGACACTGGAAGGGACTAGGACAGTGGCTACCATTTTTGCTGTTTGCTTACAGGGAGGTGCCACATTCATCAACTGACTTCTCTCCATTTGAACTTTTATATTGATGGCAGTTCCAAGAGCCAGTGGATCTCCTGTGAAAAAAAATGGAATGGCCTGTTGTCAGAGAAGACAACAAGAGTGGAGAAAGGCATCATCCAGTATGTTTTGGAAAGAATGCATAGAGAGTAACAGAAAGATGGCCCAGGAGAACCTCCAGCAGGCACAAAAAGTCCAAAAGACCTGGTGCAGTCAATGTGCAGTCCTGAGAACTTTAACCAAGACAGAAGGTGCTCTTGCTGCTCCTGGCATTCACTAAAAATCTTCTCATGAAGCAGCAGTTTTCATACAAGTGGTAGAACGCTCCAAGAGTGAATGGAGCAGCTGATTAGTGATTGTAAAATGATCAAATTATGTGACAAATGATCAAAGGATATGCTGGTGCAGAGAGACAATCTCATTCCTGAGCAGAAAACTGCTACCAAGTGAAACCCAGTACTCCACAGTGGTACTGTTCCCTGCAGCCATTAAACTTCATGGTAAAGCATCAAACCAGAACCTAATAACCGCCCACCTGGTCAGTTCCCTGCCTGGAAAAGGGTGAGGTGATGTGACAGAATGACTTGTCCCTGTTTGCAATCAAGGCACTGGCATACACAGACATACACAGCCAATCTTACCTTTTTCCCTCTGTTTGCCGCTGTGGTAATGTGGGTGCACATACATGCCATTAGCACGCAGGATTTTAGACTTGCATACATTTTACTCACATTACTCAGAACAAAACACACACACAGGGTGCTGCTATTTTAAAGATTTATTTATTTATTTATTTTTGTTATTTGCGGCAGGAGGCTAGTTAGCGCTAGTTATGGCTGGTCTGGCTAAAAAGCGCTGGTGGTAGCACAAGTGTATTGTTGTGGTCAGGCTAAAAAGGTGCCAGCGCAGCCCCTATGCAGAGCAACCAGAATCCAACGACTCCATTGTTTTTCTGTAGGGGGAAAATGTGTTATTAAAATTATGTTTGTACATTATGTATAGTTAGATTTGTTCTATTCTTATTATTTACATTATTCATTCTATAAAACGAATGTGATATATTTATATAGAAGTATATACATATTTATGAATTATATTTACTTGCTGATCGGCCAAGGGGAGGGGTGTAGTCTTTAAAACAGCCCCAAACCAGCTGTCAGGAGGACTGTGCATTTGTAGTGCTGTGAGCAGTTTAGTCAGAATTGTAGTTTGTGTGTATAAGTGCATTTAAATGCATGTGTATTTGCTTTTGTTGTTTTGTGCAGTTTTTTTTTCCTTTAAGTTTTGGCTTTGGATACTTGTTGTATATATATTTCAGACCATTTTTTCCTTCACCTTTCCAGCACCATAAATAAACATCATGTTACACCCCACCATCTCAGCAAGTAATGCCATCTTTGGTGTTGGTGTGAACCCAAAATTCACCTGATAGCAGGCTAGGAAGACCCACTATATCACAATGCATAATAATGAATATATTTAGTATATCTTTGGTTGAAGTTTAAAGGTTTAGTTTTATTCTTTAGTTTCTCTACACAACCTAGCCATTAGATGGAGACCTGTCATTGTGAACATGCTAAATTGTGATTAATGTTCAAATACTATATAAGCTTATCGACTGCCTTTATTTAACAAAAATAAATAAAAATGATCTGCCTGTCTCTGTTTTACATTAGGCCATTTTGAGCTCAATTAATAATACTGCCTTTTGGGGTTTTTTGCCCGTAAACAGTAACAAGTGTTGCCAGATTGGTAGTTATCATTCATTAACTGTTGGATGTATGATTTGAGTAATCTTAGGCAAATGTACAAAACCCGCCATCGCTTTTTATTAATTAAAATGTATTTATTTGTTCAATTTTTTAATAGTTTTATGACCCAACTAGTCAAAACACTGAGCAACCTACATGATTCCAATCTTGTTAAAATAGAAATGAACCTTTGACTGTGTTGTTATATACACTCCTGGGAGAAATAGAAAAAAGACCAAGTCCAATATATCCAAATATAATGCTTTAAAGCATCTTAACAATAAATAATTAGTCAGAAAATTAGGTTTTCTGTGCCACAGTTTGCTAGCTTCCCTTGGTGCAGGGTGTTTTGAGCAGTGTTGGGCAATGTTACTTTTAAAAGTAATGCATTACAATATTGAGTTACTCCCCAAAAAAGTAACTAATTACGTTACTTAGTTACTTTTTATGGAAAGTAATGCGTTATATTACTTTTGCGTTACTTTTGCGTTACTTGTATCTCTTTCACGCCTTACAGGTGTAACAGGTGTAATATAGATAATTGCCATTAAGAAATAAGTTATATTAGGGCAAAAGACATGTCTTAAACATTTAAAATGTTTAATAACGTCTTAGAGAACAATAAGATGATCGACTAAATTTTGACCACAAGGCTGAACACTTTCCAGTCGCACTTCTGTACACTGCTTTTCAATCTGCCTTCGCCGTCAGGAATGTAACTATCGTTAGTGTATATAAGGTTAAGGGTGTGGGCTGCACACCGGTGATGTGGAGGGAGAACATACCTTTCGCTGTCATCTCGTAAAACTTTGTGCAATTCCGTAAATATGACCTCGTCCTCGTCTACATTATTCTCTGCTTCATCATCAGCTTGAAACATTCTGAACGCTTTTACAAAGTTCGCGCTATTATCAGTGACCGTGGCAGTTTATCTTCCCACAAAGAGCAAACGAGCTGTGAATTTGCTCTCTCTCTCCGCTGCGATGGCATCGTACATGTGTCTCCCACGGAAAACTTTTATTCTGAGCAGTCTGTAGATCTGCAGTGGTGGAAAGTCGGCAAAAGTTTTCTATATTTCTGTCTCCATTTCCATATATGCAACATTGCATAATGTTACATATATTCAACATTATACACACACACACACACACACACACACACACACACACACACACGCACACATCTGTAGTGTTGTGCTTTGCATGTAGATGTTTTTTTTTTTTAAGTGGTATTTTTTGCAGTTGACAAGAGCTTTTCACCAACACATAATCTACACTTAACCATTATTCCCTTCTCCTTTTCCTCGATTATTTCAAAATAATAAGAATACTTCCCTCACAGTAATGTAATCCATAGTTTGCCATCTCCGCTTCTGACCAGCTTCTGTTCCCGCTGCTCGCACGTATGAGTGCGCGATTCTACGTGACTACGTTTATTTTAATTCAGTATTTATTTTTTTATGCAAAATAATTTAACTGAAAAGTAACTCGCATTACTTTTTTAAAAAAGTAACTCAGATATTAGTGTGTAAATTTATAAAGTAACGCGCTACTTTACTCGTTACTCCAGAAAAGTAATATTATTACGTACCGCACGTTACTTGTAACGCGTTACCCCCAACACTGGTTTTGAGGTAAGCATTCTTGCACACACATGAGAAATCACAATAATAATGATTAAATTGCTAAATGTAAAATCCACACATGCCTGGGTTTTTCCACCAAAGAACCTACCAGCATGTTTTTTTAACTGTTTAACTTACTATTGACCTGATAACAAGCTTACAAATAAAACCAGGATTAAGGGAAAGATCTACAGCTTTGTTTTATTTTGGCAATTTTTCTGACCAGTGATCATTTGTTTGTTAAACCGTTAAAAGCGCTTTGAGGCTTGGCCTTGTTTTTTCCAGGAGTGTTTAGTATTTGAGATTTTTTACACCATTAAAACGACCTGGCAACCCTGTAGTCCTACACTGCCCTCTTGTGACAGTGGATGAAGGGGAGGTCCAACAATTAAGCCTGCTCATGGTGCAAACTTTCTGCTGTTCTGAAGTTACAGAAGAAGAGCTGCTTTGTGTCAGTATGAATGACTTGGCTGTTCCTCAGAAGAGAGATGAAGGCTGGTATCTGTCCTTAATGGCACCTAACACAAAGGGCCCATCGTATGCATGGCTTGATCCTTCTAGACTTTACTGCAACTCCCAGGTATGACATATACTAATGTTTATCTTAGAGTATATCATGTGCTTGATTGCAAGATTTCCTTATTATAATTCTTTCTTAGCACCTGTTAATTCTTTTCAATCTGTTTCCAAACCAGGCCTTATCAGACTGTGTGAAAGATCTTCTCAAACCATTCCAAAGTGACATAATTGACCTGGTGGTTGGAATAGACGGAATGGGCTTTATCCTCGGTACACACTGCATTTTGTCATGTTGCTCCCAGTCTCCTGTTTAATTTTTTAGCTCATTCAACAAGTTGACAGGGCTGTAAATATAAACTAGGCTACACACCAAGTACACAACTGCATGTATGGGGTCTTGTATGTAGCCTGTATGCTCCTTTGATTTTAAATGAGTTATTTCTATTTTTGAGTTGCAAGGTACAAGCTTCTGCAAAATATTACACCTTCTTCCAAAGTAATATTTTGCAGTAATTTCATTTTTATATAGATAGCTATCAAAATACTATTTCTAGATACAGATATGGATTTGGATAATACAGGGTGTTTCAGAAGTCTATACATAGGGGGAAATGCAATTTCAGCAAAATGTAATTTTTAAGATCCTATACAGCATATATTATACTTCTACATATATAGTAGTTGTGTTCCTTTAGCTGTCCTAAGTGTGAAAAAAAAAATTATCTCAAAAATCATATAGCTGCTCTTGGAAAGGGGACAAATATGCAGAAGAAAAAAAAAAAAAAAAAAACAGTAATGTGCATTAATTAGTTTTTCTGATGAAAATAGGTTTAACTGTTCAGGACAAACAGGGCACCCACGAATAATTGTCACAAAACACATCATATCCCAGTATTTAAAAAAAAAAAGTTTGTGTAAAGTCTGTGTAAGTCTGTTATAGATAAATAAATACAAATAATAGTACTTGAATACTGTATTTTCAGGTTCAGCAGTGGCCATCATTCTAAGAAAAGGCTTTCTGGCCTTCCGAAAAGCAGGACATCTGTGTGTAGAAACTCAAACACAGGAATATTGTGACTACTCTGGCAAAGAAAAGCTAATGGAAGTTCGAGTTGATGTGTTAAAACCAGGTATTGAAATCCAGCTCACAACTGAGCGTAAAACCAACAGGTTTTAAACAAGTATATCACCAACATGGTGAAATGCTAGAGATATCTAAAACCTTGTATTTAACTTTATGTGGCTTGATAGAGACCCTCAGCTTAACCTCCGAACCTCTCTTGGCAAATTACCAATAATAAACACTGTCTGTGCTTTGCATTAGAACATCTTGTTTTCCTAAACTGTAAAGTTTAACAGGAGGCAGATGCACTGATATAATTACTCAAGTATGAAAGTATAAAAAATGGCAGGTTTTTTTAAGCTTAATAAATAAAATTACAGTACATACAACCAAAAACTACCATATTGGTGTAACATTGACATTAAATTAAATTGAATTGAAATTAGTATGAAAAGGTTGCATGTATTATTGGATACATTACTGGATTAAGTGGACATTTTTTGTCTTTAATTTAAATACATTGACCTATTATTTTTTTTATGTTTGTCAATACTGATTGCTGCTAAGAAGTTTCTCCCTCACCCTTGCAAGGGTTTTTCCCCATTACCTCTCCCTAGATTGGATCACTTGCTAATTCCCACCCGTTAGCCAGATACCCCATTTTTGTGAGAGCTTTCAACTGGTTAGAACGAAGGCTAACAGGTGCTTTTGAAGCCAGCCAAATCATTCTTGCTGTGAATTTTGTAGAGTAACACACATTCAAAAGAAAAAAGTTTTTGTTCCTGGCCATACACACTCACAGGACTGGCTGGTGTCACTGTGACACTAAGGGAGGGAGTGTATACCTTCCCTCTTTCCCTCCCATCCAGACTGCATGGTGATTTTTGTTAATGGCTTCCATGTCTCCCAACCATCTAGGGCTGTAGCATCTGTGGATCTCCTGACAATTGGGCAAACAATCTTCGGTTATATGTTTTAAGATTAACCCCGTAAAGTAGTTTGTCTACACTCTCCTTGATTAGCTTCACTGTAATTAAAAAATAATTCATAGTTATATAATATGCTACAAGCTGACAATCTGAATAATAGACTGTAACTTTAAGAGGTCAATGTCATATTCGCCAGTTAGTTGGGTCCATGCAGTATTTAGATCATGTTTTCTATGATAGGGATTAGATTTGTGTAAAGATCAGTGTTGCTGCCTCAGGCAATAATGTGGGTGAACTATGGGTCCACTGGTTTCCTCCAACCACCCCAGAACTTGCCAATAAGTTTAATAATATATGTAAATGTGCATGAATGTGTACAGTGGAATATTGTCTCGGCTGCTGCCATGCCGAGTGTTTCCCAGGATAAGATTTAGAGATGTTGTGATCATGACCAGGTCACTTACTAGCGATAATGGATCGGTTAATTTTTGTAGATCAATGTATTCTTCTCTGCATTCATCCAAGATGATGTTAACGATAATACAGATACAGTATCTCACAAAAGTGAGTACACCACTCACACTTCAGCAACTATTTCATTATATCTTCTCAAGTGACAATACTATAGAAATTAAACTCGGATATATTTTAAAGTAGACAATGTGCAGCTTGTAAAGCAGTATAGATTTACTGTCCTCTGAAAATATCTCAGCATACATCCATTATTGTCTAAATAGCTGGCAACATAAGTGAGTAAACCCTAAGTGATAACAGTTGTATGTCATTCAACCATGCAAAGCCACAAGTCCTATTTATCATGTTCATGTTTTTGTCTGCTTGTCAGGACCATACAAATTTGTGTATCTTGTATTAGAGTAGTTACAGTTTGGTGCTTTGAGTACAATTCTCTCTTTTGGCACCTCATGCCAAAGAACTCTCTGAGGATTTGAGAATTAGAATTGTTATTCTCCACAAAGATGCCCAGGGTCCATCAAAGAAGTTGAGTCCTTGTGCTGTGTGCAGGTGCAATAGCTGCTTTAAAAAGCAGATGCATGAGTGCTGCAGCATTGCCTTAGAGGTTGCAGAAGCAGGAGGTCCGCTTGTCAGTGCTCAGACCGTACGCCTCACATTGCAACAAGTTGGTTTGCATAGCCGCTATCCCAGAAGGAAGCCTCTTCTGAAGTTGGCTCACAAGAAAGCCCACAAACAGTTTGCTGAAGACGACCTGTCCAAGAGCATGAATTACTGAAACCATGTCCTGTGGTCTGATGAGACTAAGATAAACTTGTTTGGCTCAGATGGTGGAACATGTGTGGAGATGCCCTGGTTAAGAGTATCAATAAAATTGTGTCTTGCCTACAGTCAAGCATGGTGGTGGTAGCATCATTGTCTGGGGCTTCACGAGTGCTGGTGGCACTGGGGAGCTGTGGTTCCTTGAGAGAAACGAAGTTTCCAACACTTACTGTGACATTCTGAAGCAGAACTTGATGCCCTTCTTTCAGAAACTGCAGCTTTCCAAAATAATAACAACCTCGAACACAACGCCAAGATGACAACTGCCTTGGTGAGGAAGCTGAAGGTGAAGAAGTGGCCAAGTATGTCTCCATACCCGAACCCAATTGAGCACCTGTAGGGCATAATCAAATAATCATCGGAAGGTGGAGAAGTGCCATGTATCTAACATCCAGCAGCTCCTTGAGGTCATTATAAAGGAGTGGAAGAGGATCCCAGCTCTGATAAATTCCATGCCCAGGAGGATTAAGGCAGTGCTGGATAACAGTGGTGTTCACACTAAATATATTACACTTTGCACACAGTTTTGACATGTTCACTTAGAGTGTACTCACTTTCGTTGGCAGTTTTTATGACTAATAGGTGTATGTTGAGCTATTTTTAGAGGACAGTAAATCTGTACTACTATACAAGCTGCACATTGACTACTCTAAAATATACCCAAGTTTAATTTCTATAGTATTGTTCCTTGAGAAGATAATACAGTGGTTGCTGAAAGGTGAGGGGTGTACTCACTTTTGTGAGATACTTTAATTATAGGTGGGAAAATATCTGTCCATCCAGTATAGTGTTTTAAATTATGGTGTTTCTTTCAGGCCTACGTGTTCTTATAGTGGACCAATGGATTGAGACTGGAGGCACAATGAAGGCTGCCATCAAGCTGGTAGAAAGACAAGGAGCATCTGTTGTAGGTGAGCATACATATGTCTTCAAATAAATGGAACACTTGTAGAACTGAAATGTAAGTAATAAATGAAAAACATTAATGTGCTGAAATACTGTTGTACATGTAAGTCTATAGACGATGGCCAGAGAGGTCAAATTCTCAGGACCATCAGAACCATCAGATTTTTTTAGGCTGTTATCCTGTTTTGACCATTTTCTGACATCGTCATTATAAATCAATAAAGGTTATTTAAACTGATCACCTTTACCCCATAATGACACAGTTCGATCCACCATTCACAGAACATAAGAGTCACCAGATGGTTTAAAAAATATAAATATGCTCTAAATCATATATTATGGGCTTCACCATCATAGCTTAGCTACACTAGCTTACTAAAACACTTTCTGTTTTCCTATAAATTGCCTGACATTTCACCCTTTGTAGGTGTTGCTGCCGTGGCCATTGAGAACAGCGAGGGTGCAAAGTGGATAAAGGAAAACTACAAGTACTCGCATTGCGTCCCTAAGAAACTTCAGCCTCAAATAGATAACCATTATCTGGAATCTTTCAAGAACTTCAACAGTTAAACACTTCACAGGGTCACTATAAGGATATTAATAATAGAAGAAAACAGATCTGTGCATTGATCTGACATATCACATGTATGCTCTGTTTTGGGGTTTTCTGGTATACCTTAACATAAGTGCACCCTCAATAGACTGAAAGAGAAAATAATTGTAAATAAAATGAATTTACTTACTCAAAAGTTTACTTGCAACAAAGTTTATTCTTCAACTAAGAACATGGAAAAGTTTATATTATAGGATTATTGAAATAGTATAATGTAGTAGTGTAATAGTAATAGTAGTGCTCTATAGCTTCAAAAAAATCTTCAACAGTCCAGAGAAAATGTTACAGGACATTTTAATTGAACTGATTTAAGAACATTGTACACTAAATTGTATTCTAAATTTCCCTGTGGGATCAATGAAGTATATTAAATATACAATATTTAAACACAAACCTGTAAAATATAATGTTGCACAAAATAGCAAACTATAGATTGTTTGCACATTACTGTGTAAAACACTTATAAAACTCCTGTTTAATTGTGTAGAAATGTGTAAAAATTTTCTTAGTGTAATTACTTTTTTTTATTGCAAATGCATTTCATTTTAAAATACGACTGTCACTTTATTGTGCAATTCAGTATGATCTTAATACACTGTTTAATGTAAACGTAAGAATTTATAAATCAATTGACACTGTTTTATTTTCGTCCTTGTACCAAGATTATTCATAAACATCTCACACAGAAAGGAAGGCAGAACAATTTTTGTGCATAGTTTTGTAAAATGTCTAAAAAGAGGAAAAAATACTTCCAAGGAATGTATAATTCACTGTCTGTTAAGTAGTTACTTAAAAGTTCATTGTGAGTACACATTAAACAGTGGCTTCTTTACTTTTTTTTACTTAAGTAATGATTACCTATTAATAAGACATGTTTTCCCTTCAGCCAGGTCTCCCACCACAATAACCTTGGAGATTTTAAGAGAGAGAGAGAGGATACAGCATTCTGTTGAAACACAAATGTACTCGTAATTTAGTAGAATGTAATTAAGTAATTGTGATTGATGTAAATAAATACAATATTGCAGATGATGCTACATAGAAAAACAGAGTGCAAACTGGCAATTCAAAAGAAAGGAACGGAAAAGGAAGAAAATGTGTGTAAAGTGACAGTGAATAATGGGATTATATATATATATATTATCATCTTTTACATAGAGGTAAGTCATTGTACAGTGCAATTGCAAATGGTAGGAATGATTTCCTGAACCGTTCTTTGTCAGAATCAGTCTGTTGGAGAATGTTGCCTCTGCTGCCTCATGTAGTGGGTGAGATGAATTTTCCATGATAGACAGGAGTTTGTTCAGTTACCTGTTGTCCCTCACTGTCTTCAATCTGTCCAGACTCACCCCACAGTGCCAGTTCTCTGCTCCTGGCAGGCTGTCTTCACTTTGGCATTAAATCCAATTCAATTTTATTTGTATAGCGCTTTTAACAATGAACATTGTCTCAAAGCAGCTTTACACAGAAAATGTGGTAAATAAAAGTGAATATGTTCTTTATTAGTAAGTTTGTCCCTGATGAGCAAGCTGGTGGCGACTGTGGCAAGGAAAAACTCCCCGAGATGGCATAAGGAAGAAACCTTGAGAGGAACCAGACTCAAGAGGGAACCCATCCTCATCTGGGTATTATATGATATATGGTATTATATGAGAGCATTTACAGCAATAACAATTACACTAAAATAACACAATCACTACCAGGGTGTTTTACAGAGCCACACTTCCATTAAATGCAAACGAAAACTTCTTAAAAGTTTACCGAACCGTAACAGCTTAAAACTGTGCACAGATGATGCAACTTCTTCACTTTGTTGGCACGGCTGATAAAGTACCTCTGTAAAAAAATGGCCTGCTTTTCCAGAAATAAGTAATTCTCTGCTATTTTTATAAGCTATTTATATTTCTTGAGATTTTCTATGTAGATTTGGATATGCACTAAAACCTTACAAACTAAAATAAACCACCACTAAAGATCAGTACTCTGTTTATTTTTATATTTAGTGTGTGTGCGGCATGTTGTTTTCGGCGAAAAACTTACGTGTGAGGAGAGCTTGGTGAAAGGGTGCATAGCTCCACATGTACACAGGTCGATGTTTTAAGGCACACTGATTTACCTTCACCTTCAGCTTCCTCAGCAAGGCAGTTGTCATCTTGGCTGTGTGTTTGGGGTCGTTATTTTGTTGGAAAAAAAACTGGCTCAGTTTTAATTTTCTTTAAGAAAAAGAAAGACATTTAAAAATGCAATGTTATATTATGCAATATGAATAAGATTATTGTTGTGTGGATGTTTAAAGACTGATAGAAATATATAATGCATAATTTGCTATGTGCTTCAGAAAACTTCTCTTACACACGCTGTAGACTTGTTTCTCTGTTAACAGGGCAAGCACTGGCGGCCTACCTGACCATGATGAACGACAGGGCAGGGGTATATTATGACCTCAAAGAGGCTCTGCTGGAAAAGTTTAATATTTCCCCAGAGACCTACTGCCAGCTGTTCCGTGCAACCACTACCCCAATCGGAGAGTTCCCAACAGAAACATATAAACATTGATGAGCACGAAGAGCGCCTTTAAAGGTGATCGATAGGCTGAGAGATGAGGATATAATTACAAAATTATATTCTCATTCAGGGACAGGCATTAAGCTGGTTTAAATCCTACCTGTCCGATCGTTACCATTTTGTAGACTTAAATGGAGAGCTATCCAGGTTAATGCTAGTAAATTATGGCGTGCCACAAGGTTCAGTTCTAGGACCCCTGCTTTTCACAATATAAATGCTTCCCTTAGGAAATATTATTAGAAGGCATGGAATTAGCTTCCACTGTTATGCTGATGATACCCAGCTATATATCTCATCAAAACCAGACAATACAGCTCAATTAGCTCGGCTAACTGAGTGTGTTAATAAATTAAAAGACTGGATGACTCATAACTTTCTACTATTAAATTCTGATAAGACGGAGAAATATTTCTAAGCTAAGAAACATGTTATCTATATCTGATGCAGAGAAGCTCGTCCATGCGTTCATGGCCTCCAGAATAGACTATTGTAATGCATTACTAGGTGGATGTCCTGCATCATTAATAAACAAGCTTCAGTTAGTTCAGAATGCGGCAGCCAGAGTTCTCACAAGGTCAAGGAAATATGATCATATAACCCCAATCTTATCGTCCCTACACTGGCTACCTGTTAAGTTTCGAATCGACTACAAACTACTGCTACTTACTTATAAAACACTAAATGGTTTAGCTCCCATGTATCTATCCAGTCTTTTAACACGCTACAATCCGTCACTCTCCCCGAGATCTCAAAACTCTGGACTTCTAGTAGTTGCTAGAATAGCAAAGTCCACTAAAGGCGGTAAATCATTCTCACATTTAGCTCCTAAACTTTGGAATAGTCTTCCTGACAGTGTTTGTGGCTCAGACACACTCTCCCAGTTTAAGTGCAGATTAAAAACTTATCTTTTTAGCAAAGGCTACACATAACATGTCTCACGTCATAACCTTGTGCTCCAGAACATCTGATCACATGCACACTATCAACTTGTGCTGTTAATATCATGAACAGCAGCTACGCTAATTTCTCTCCACTGCTTCTCTTTCTCTCCCCATCCCGAGGCTTCCTGAGGTTTGGCCAGCTCCAGTCACGTCCCACCTCATGAAGATTATGGACCTTTAAAGAAATAGATGCGGAACTCGCAAATTTCCCGTACCACCCAGAGACGTACCAGTGCCAGCTGAATCCCACTTCATGTGTGGAGTTTGGACATTGGACCTCCTTGAGTGTTTAAAGGCTCTGGCATGGAGAAGCTGGTGTTGGATCTGTGATGATCACAATGTTGAGCTATTTTATGAGTTGCTCAGTAGCTCCTCGTTTTATAACCACAAATGACTGTATAAGACTGTAGAAAGAACATTACTTATAATCACACACTCCAGTGCTCATGTTAGTTCTCACTCTCCAGTGTTCTGTATTGTTGAAAGATTTATGATCACACTCTTGATGTCACCCAAATGAGGATGGGTTCCCCTTTTGAGTCTGGTTCCTCTCATGGTTTCTTCCTTATGACGTCTAAGGAAGTTTTTCCTTGCCACATTTGCCATGGTTTGCTTATCGGGGATAAATGCACACCATTCACCTTGACTGTTGATTTCGGTAAAGCTGCTTTGAGACAATGTCTGTTGTGAAAAGCACTTTAGAAATAAACTTGACTTGACTTGACTTGACTTGACCTAAAGATCTTCCTCGACAAGTGTCAGTTTGGTGGGAGTTCGGTGAACTACGTAGGGCACATTGTGTCACACAATGGAATATCCACTGAACCTTCTAAAATTGACGCTGTTGTATCCTGGCCTCAGCCCCAGACTGTGACAGAGCTCAGATCTTTTCTAGTGTACTGTGGGTATTATAGGCGTTTCGTGAAGGATTTCTTGAAGTTGTGTCGAATTGTTGCACGGGTATCCATCCTCTGCAGGTACTGCAAAGAATATAAACAAAAATCCACCTGCCAAGGGGCATAAGGGCTCTTTCTCAGACTTTGTCTGCAAAAAGGAAAATGGGGAATGTCTCTTACCCATGTGTGATACAACAGGCCGGGGCACATACGTATGTCGGCTGTTCCTAAAGCGTACTCTCATGCTATGAAGTAGCTGCAAATCACTTACCTGTGCTTAGTCGAAGTGAACTTCAAACGGCCCAGAGGAATGATGGAGTGTGGAAGGCTATTTGTGATAAGAAACCTTAGGGTAACATCCAGAGGAAACACATGAAGTGTGATGTAGATGTAAGATATGCGAACGCTGCATCAAGAGGAAGACTTTGCCCCAAAGAGCTGCTCCATTGTCTCACATGCACAGTTCAGGACCTATGGACCTGGTATGTATTGATTTTCTCTCCATCGAAGCCAATTCTCAGAATGTGTGTAATGTATTGATGGTCACTGACCATTACACACGTTACGTGCAAGCTTTTCCCCCGAGAAACCAAAAAGCTTCTACAGTGGCAAAGACTTTGTGGGAAAAGTATTTAATAAACTACGGCCTTCTTACTCAAATACACTCAGACCAAGGCAGGGATTTTGAGAGCCAGTTGGTGTCTGACATGCTGACTATGCTAGGCGTGCCCTCACCTTATTACCCACAAGGTGATTCCAGCCTGAACGATTTAACAGGACCTTGTTGAACATGCTGGGTACCCTTAAGCCTAGTCAGAAAATAAAATGGAGTCAGCACATAGCGCATCTGGTACATGCGTATAACTGTACTTCGAACAAAGCTACTGGTTTCTCTCTTCATTTTTTGATGTTCAGCAGAGAGGCTAGATTACTTGTTGATATTTGTTTTGGTGTCTCTGCTGATAATACATCACCTGTGTCGTACTTGAAGTATGTGTCCAAGATGAAGCAGGAATTACAGACAGCTTATCAGCTAGGTCAGGCTGAGAAGCTAAATCAGATTAATAAAGCAAGGTATGATCAGAAAATTCGCTACCATAGTTTGAATGTGGGTGACAGAGTTCTGATTCAAAACCTTGGCCTCAAATTAAAACACAAGCTTGCAGATAGGTGGAGAGTCAATTGTCTGGTATTCCTGTGCATCGTTTGAAGCCTGCTGATGGTAATGGACCAGTCAAAATCATGCATCGAAATCATCTCTTGCCTTTAGGTTAAGTCCTCAGATAGATCTTAGTCCTAGTCCCTCACCTAGAGCTTTGAGGCATAGAAGAGCGAAAGAGAAGGGTAAAACTGCTCAGTTAGAAAGCTCACCTCTTGTGGTTAATGGCTTACTGTGAGACTGTAATTCTTCAGATTCAGAGTGTGAGTTTGGGTTTCATGCTGATGATGTTGCAAACATTTCTTCTCAAGTGAATGAGGAGATACAGAACGAAACCCCTGTAGAAGCTGTAGAATGTTCAGAGTCTGGTGATGCTCGCAGTGTTTCAGAAATACCAGTAATTCCATGTCAGAGTGAAGTTTCTGATGTTCAGCTAGAAGCTGAAGATAGAAATACTGAGGTAGATGATGTTGCGATGGAAGATCATGAGGGTACCTTACAGACTACTACTCCTATGGAAACTGAAACTCAGCCAGAGATTGTCCCTTCTGAGGTATGTAGATCAAGTAGGGAGAGGAATCCCAAAACTGGATTTACCTATAATAAGCTGGCCACACATGCAGTCTGTTTTTATCTCAATGCTGTGGTATTAATGTAGTAGCCACAGAAGTAGTGAATCTTTCTAGTGGATACAACAGTTCACATGCTTGGTGGTGTACTCCTAATGCCCTGTGTGAGAAATTTAACAACCAACCTGTACTTGTGCCCTATAAACAGATGGTTACCATTTAAATGATGAATACTACTACTACTGATGAATTTTGTAATGGGGACCTGCTGGACTTTTTTGGTGGGGAAGTATGTAAGGCCCCCTAAAACATGCTTGGGTTTTAATAATGCAGAATATTAAAATGTATGTATTTGATTTTTGTTGTTTATTTCTAATATATGCATCAGCATTATTTGAGTGTTCAGATGTTTGTTCCATATCCACTAACATATTTTTAATGCAAATGTATTATGGTGGGCTAATGAATGTTGCGCTTCTTTAAGGTTGTATCATACCATGAGTTACACGAGGAGAAAGGGGAAGAGAAGGCGAGTAGAGGTGGCATGTGAACCGTGTGCTAAAAATTGTGTGTTGTCGTCATTTTAAGAGACCAAATATATTCTTTGTAACATAAGGCCCAAAGTGTAAGAGAACAATCCTAGTTTTTTTTTTTTTTTTTGGTTTGTATGTTTCAAGTATTTTTCTTTTCCCTGTTCTTCAATTCGCTATTTGTTTGAGTTACTCTGTATGTGCCGACGGCTAGAGGCATTTACATTAGCAAAAAGTGACTGCATTGATGAAGTCCGTCGTGGACTCATGGTGCTGAGTTTGTTCTTGACTGGACACATCTGGTTTCATCGTTGGACTTTGATCGATGAGTTTACGACGTGTGCCAGGGACTGATCGAGACTGAAAGCTGTGCATTTATGCCGTTTCCCCCTAAGATTAACCCCTAAGAAGTGGGTTATATATTGATGGCAGTTCCAAGAGCCAGTGGATCACCTGTGAACAAAATGGAATGGCCTGTTGACAGAGAAGACAACAAGAGCGGAGATAGGCATCATCCAGTATGTTTTGGAAATGAGAGACTGCATAGAGAGAAACAGAAAGATGGCCCAGAAGAACCTCCAGCAGGCACAAAAAAGTCTAAAAGACCTGGTGCAGTCAATAGCCCAGTCCTGAGAACTTCAACCAAGACAGAAGGTACTCTTGCTGCTCCTTGCATCCACTAACAAGCTTCTCATGGGGCAGTAGGTTCCCTACAATTGGTAGTACCCTCCAAAAGTGAATGGAGAAGCCGATTAGTGATCGTCCCAATGAGGATAATACCATGCGCATCTGCTTTGACTTCTAAGCTGAACATGCAGTCAATATTTGATGCTTACCCATTGCCACATATAGATGATTTACTGGAAAGGATTAGCCAATCAACGTACATCGTAACCCTTTATCTCTGCAAGAGCCACTTGAGAAAAGCATCCAGACCATATACAGCATTTCGGATCTGGCTGTGACTGTTCCAGTTCATGGTCCTACTGTTTGGCCTACATAGGGTGCTTGAAGTCATTCAAAGGCTAATGGACCAAGTCTTTAGAGGCTGTGAAGAATAGCAGCGTGCCATTTGAATGATGTGGTAATCCATAGTGTAACCTGGGAAGACCATCTGAATCATCTGGAGCAGACCCTGAGAAGGATGAAAGAGGCTGGCCTTATCCTGAATGTGCCAAGTGTGAATGGGCAAAGTCCATTTTGAACTACCTTGGATAACACTTGCAAATTATGCTGCAATTGGACAAGGTGGAAGCCATAAGACACATCCCAAAACCATAAACAAATATGGTCAGATCTTTCCTGGGACTACATTTACATTTACATTTGCGGCATTTAGCAGACGCCCTTATCCAGAGCGACGTACAAAAGTGCAAAAGTGGGACTAGTGGGATGGTACCATCAATTCATTCCAAGCTTCGCCAGCACTTCAGTTCCACTGACCAACCCACTAAGCAAAACCACAAGCAACCTGATACAGTGGACTGAGGAATGTGAAGTGGCTGTCAAACATTGAAGGAAAAGATGTATTCTAGCCCTATTCCAAAGAGTCCAGATTTTAGGGAAAGATTCATTGTCCAAGTGGATGCTTTTGCAGTAGAAATTGGCCAAGGAGATGCTGTCCTGGCACAAGGAGATGCTGGTGCAGAGAGCCAATCTCATTCCTGAGCAGAAAACTGCAACCAAGTGAAACCCAGTACTCCACAGAGGTACTGTTCCCTGCAGCCATCAAACTTTGTGGTAAAGCACAACCCAGAATCTAAAAGCCGTCTACCTGGACAGTTCCCTGCCTGGAAAAGGGGGAGGTGATGTGACAGAATGACCTGTCCCTGTTTGCAATCGAGGCACTGGCATACACAGACATACACAGCCAATCTTACCTTTTTCCCTCTGTTTGCCGCTGTGGTAATGTGGGTGCACATACATGCCATTAGCATGCCGGATTTTAGTCTTGCATACACTTTACTCACATTACTCAGAACAAAACACACATTTACACAAACACACAGGTTGATTTTATTTTAAAGTTTTATTTATTTATTTTTTGTTATATGCGGCAGGATGCTAGTTAGCGTGCTGGTGGTAGCATGAGCGTATTGTTGTGGTCAGGCTAAAAAGGTGCCAGTGTGGCACAGCCCCTGTGCAGAGCAACCAGAATACAACGGCTCCATTGTTTTCCTGTAGGGGGAAAATGGAAAATGTGTTATTGAAATTATGATTATGGTGGTCACGTGACCCTGAGCAAGATGGCAGCTTAAGAGTTTTGCTCTGCTTTAGAACTCTGTATTTTTTTATTTAGCCCTATTTTCTGTATAATTTGTGCTATTTCAATAGTCTGAAGGGAGCTGGAAAGTGGTGGGGATAAGGATTTTCCTATTTTTTCGTCAACAAGATTACAGAAAAGTAAAGAGAAAAAGAAAAACGCAGTGATGGTGAAGGGGAAGAGGCTAGTGCTAGCCTACAATTGGACACTTCACTTATTTTGAGTGATATTAGGGCTGTGGGTACCTGGCTGGTTACAGTTAGGAAAAATTGCTTCCTCTGTTGCAGTCCTTGAGAATGCATTCGCTGCTCTCACTGTACGAGTCACTGACACCAAAACACGTATAAATACACCCGAGCAATGGATCTCTGCGGTGGAAGACACGGGGAGTGCACATAGCAATGAGATGGCTAATTTACGTGCTACCGTGGAGCAACTGCAAGCTAAAGTAGACGATCTGGAAAACCGGGGTCACCATAAAAACATGAGGATTGTTGGGCTTCCTGAGAAAGCGGAAGGCAGTGAATCTCTGACTACATTTTTACAGTCTATGTTTCCGGTTTGGCTTCAGCTTCAGGTTTGGTTTCAGCTTCAGGTTTCCCTGCCATCGAGATCGAGAGAGTGCACAGAGCCCCCCCCTTCCATCTCAATTAACACTGAATGCACCGCCAAGGAGTGTTATTGTGCGGTTCCTCAGCTTCCCAGTAAGAGAGGCGGTTTTGAGAGCTGCCAGATAAACACCGGTAAAACATAGTGGTGCCACGTTACGCTTTTTCCCAGACTTATCGGCGGAGGTTGTGCGGAAACGGCGAGCATTTGGAGGCGTATGTAAAAGAATGGTGGATCGAGGGGTATACCGTGGCTTTGCTTATCCAGCTAGACTCTGCTGTTTACACAATGGAAAGATAATTTTATTTGACACTGTGGAAGCAGCTACTAAGTTTCTGGACGCAGCCTAGTGATCTCTTGCTTTTCCCTAGACAATAAGATTATTCCTGTTTTTTCCCATTCCTTTAATCACTTCGAGGGCGTTTCATGTTTCTCCTTACTAACCTTGAACACAGTTATATGGCTTTTTCAAGGTGTTGCAGGACCACTCGGTGGAATTTTGTTTGTTGGGACGAACTTCGGTTCTCTATTTAGGACTGTTATGCCGGTTCTGCACTAAAGTTTTTTATTTTTTAGTTTAAAAAAGCCATTTAATTACATGTCTACAATTTTTTTTCTTCTCTTTCTTTATAGGTTGTATTTAATTAATATTTTTTTCTTATTAAGGTTATTAGGGTGGACTTTATTTGTTTATTTCTAGGAATTTTTAGGGGGTTCTTCTGTCTGTCGTGTTTCTGGGTGGTCAATGGAGGTGTTGGTGGATGGTGTGTGTGACGAGTTGATATGTGAGCCCTATCATTTGGGGATAGGGTGGAGGGGGGAGGGTTGGTGCGGGTAATTGTTTATGTTTAGGAGAGGCGGTTATGTTGTCTTAATCTTACTTCTGTCAGTCCACAGCATTCGAATACTTTAAACAGCACTGATGTATGCCTGATCTGACTAGGGTGGTCACATGAAATGTGAAGGGCATGGGTATTGTAGTCAAAAGAAAGAAAGTTCTAACATTCTTGAAGAAGGAAAACTATTGCACTCCTACAGGAGACACATTTGTTAGACGCAGAACATTTAAAGCAAAAAGGGACTGGGTTGGAGACGTATATTTTAGTTCTCTCCTTAATGACGCTTTCTGCCAGTTTCTTAAAGAAAAAATATCCCAGTGCTGGCAGGATAATGAATTCTGTCCAGTGAACAGCACCACCAAATGGGATGCAGCTAAGGCCACCTTGAGGGGCACATTATCTCTTTTACCACGTGACGTAAAAAACAAAAGGCAGAGAGTCAAGTCAAGTCAGGTTTATTTCTATAGCGCTTTTCACAACAGACATTGTCTCAAAGCAGCTTTACAGAAATCAACAGTCAAGGTGAATGGTGTGCATTTATCCCTGATGAACAAGCCGTGGTGACTGTGGCAAGGAAAAACTCCCTTAGATGTCATTAAGAAGAAACCTTGAGAGAAACCAGACTCAAAAGGGGAACCCATCCTCATTTGGGTGACATCAAGAGTGTGATCATAAATCTTTAAACAATACAGAACACTGGAGAGTGAGAACTAACATGAGCACTGGAATGTAAGATTATAAGTAATGTTCTTTCTACAGTCTTATACAGTCATTGTGGTTATAAAACTAGGAGCTACTGAGCAACTCATAAAATAGCTCAACATTTTCACAGATCCAACACCAGCTTCTCCATGCCAGAGCCTTTAAACACTCCAGGAGGTCCAATGTCAAAACTCCACACATGTAGTGGGATCCAATTGGCACTGGTACATCTCTGGGTGGTACGGGAAGTTTGCGAGTTCCGCATCTATTTATTTAAAGGTCCATAATCTTCATGAGGTGGGATGTGACTGGAGCTGGCCAAACCTCAGGATGCCTCGGGATGGGGAGAGAAAGAGAAGCAGTGGAGAGAAATTAGCGTAGCTGCTGTTCATGATATTAACAGCACAAGTTGAGCACATTTGATCAGATGTACTGGAGCACAAGTTTATGATATGTGACGTATTTTATGTATAGGCTTTGCTAAAAAGATACGTTTTTAATCTGCACTACTAGAAGTCCAGAGTTTTGAGATCTCAGGGAGCATGACGGATTGTAGTGCGTTAAAAGAGTGGATAGATACATGGGAGCTAAACCATTTAGTGTTTTATAAGTAAGAAGCGGTAGTTTGTAGTCGATTCGAAACTTAACAGTTAGCCAGTGTAGGGACGATAAGATTGGGGTTATATGATCATATTTCTTTAATAACACATTCTGAACTAACTAAAGCTTGTTTATATGGAACAATAAAAAACCTAGAATTAAACTTGCTTCTCTTTTGAAGCCAAGGGAGTGTGGGGGTGGCTCCCAATATGCAGCTATTTTATTGGGTTGCTCAGATTAAACAAATGCTTAGGTGTTTTTTAAATGATACAGACTCCTTGTGGGTCAGTAAGGAATCTTTTGCATGTGCGCCAAGAATAATAATAATAATAATAATAATAATAATAATAATAATAATAATAAGTTTAATTTATATAGCGCCTTTCCCAAGCTCAAGGACGCTTTACAAGGTACAATATTTCAATATATCAAGACAGATGAAATATAATGAACATACATAAACATAAACATATTCGTCGGACATTTGCCCAGGACGAAGGATCACATGCAGCTGCATGAGTTAATAGCAGAGACAACACAGACACAAAAACATACAGGACAAGAGATAGAACACTACATAGTACATGAAACATACACCACATTTCAGAAAAATTAGGACTCCTAACACATATGCATTGACTGATAGTGGAGGTTGAAAAGGTGGGTCTTAAGACTTGATTTAAATTCAGTCAAAGTGGTGATGGTTCTGAGTGCAATGGGTAGGGAGTTCCATAGTGTTGGAGCAATGACAGAAAAGGATCTGCTACCCGCAGATCGTGAAGGAACATAGGATGAGAGAAGATCAGAAAGATAGGGGGGGGAAAGAGCATTTAGTGCCTTATAAGTGATCAGTATGATTTTATATTTTATGCGAGATGAGACTGGCAGCCAGTGAAGATCAAATAATATAGGGGTAATGTGGGCAGATTTTTTATTGGAGGTTAACATTCTGGCAGCCGAGTTTTGTATGTACTGTAAACGTGAGATTGAGTGAGCTGATAGACCAGAGAAGAGTGAATTGCAGTAGTCGAGACGGGACGTAATCAGAGCATGCACTAATGTTTCGGCATCATTTCTGCAGATGAAAGGTCGCAGTTTGACAATGCGTTGTAAATGAAAAAAAGACGTTTTGGAGAGGCTGCGAATATGGGCATCAAAGGATAGTGAGGGGTCGAGTATGATACCTAAATTTCTAACAGTAGATGAGGGGAAAATCGTAGTAGCATCCAGATCAAGACTAAAGTCCATAGAGTTGTTTTTTATTAGAGATGGGGGACCAGTTATCAGAATGTCGGTTTTACCCAGATTCAGGCTAAGAAAATTTGAGTGTAGCCATTGTTTTAACTCGCTAACACAAGAGGAGAGTGAGGATTTTACATTAACAGAATCTGGTTGACAAGCAGTATATAACTGAATATCATCAGCATAACAATGTTACTAAAACCATGTCTACGAATGATGTTGCCAAGCGGCTGAATGTACAGAGTGAATAGTAGTGGGCCAAGAACAGAGCCCTGTGGGACACCCTGTTTAAGTAAGACAGTAGGAGATTTGGAATTGTGTATGGAGATGTGATATTGCCTGCCCGTGAGATAAGAGGAAAACCAGGATAGTGCAGAGCCTGATATGCCTAATTCCGCTAAGCGGGAAAGTAAAATCTTATGACAGACAGTATCAAAGGCAGAGCTGAGGTCTAATAACCGAAGTATAGAGAGACTACCTGAGTCTCGAATGAATGCTAACATCCCTTCCGTTTATTCATAACTTTAAGGAGGTCTGCCCAGTAGCTGGGAATTTTTTGCTATTAAACACTCTTTTGGCTTGGGACGATGTCAGGAAGTATCTTAATGTCCCCAAGAATTTGTCCATGCAATCCCCAATTGCTTTAAACCCTGACTTCCCTGACTCGTTAGCCGGTATTGGCCTTCTGGCCTGGGCAGAAAAGGGTATATCTAATTTGGCTGGTTTATTTACAGGAAAGGTCTTTAAATCTTTTGAGACACTTAGGATAGATTATTAAATTCCCAAAACAGATTCTTTTAAATTTCTCCAATTACGTCATTTTATTCAGTCCGAAATGAGACAGGGGAAAATTTGCTGGAAACTTTCTGATGTTGAGAATAGTCTTCTTCTTCCGGGGGCACTTCAGATTTCTTATCTGTATTCTCTGTTTTCAGAAACCTCTTCCCCTTTAAATCCTTTGAGAAAGGATTGGGAAAGGGATATGAGCCAATCATTTACTGATGAAGTGAATAGCTCTCTATACGTGAGGAGGTTTTTCATAAATAAATCTCAAGCTCTGTGCATGAGCAAAACTTCTAATTTATATACAGGATATATCTTACCCCAGTACGCCTCCACAAAATGTACCCAAATGTATCTCAGATGTGTTTTAAATGTAAATCTGAAATAGGAACGTTGATGCATTTATTTTGGGACTGTAAGAACATTAAACCTTTTTGGCATAAGGTACATAATATGGTTCAGAAAACGCTGGCTAGAAAATTTACTTTGTCTCCAACTATTTATTTACTAAACTGCAAAACATCATTGGATTTCTCTACTGACTCGCAGTC
Organism: Silurus glanis; assembly: GCA_014706435.1. Lineage (NCBI taxonomy): Eukaryota > Metazoa > Chordata > Actinopteri > Siluriformes > Siluridae > Silurus > Silurus glanis. The sequence goes on along the minus strand of JAAIIK010000136.1, from coordinate 1,049,927 downwards.
TTTATCAAATATCATTACGGTACTTATTTGGCAAAGAAATGCATACTTATTCTATGGTCATCACCACAGGTACCAACTTTAAAGATGTGTTTAGCACAAATGGCTAATCTTCTCCCTTTGGAAAAACTTACGTATGTCTTGCAGAATAAATCCGATGTATTCTGGCAGATATGGGCCCCTTAGTGGGATTTATTTGGACAGGCAAGACCCTAGCCCTGATTTATGTTCTTTTTTTGTGTGTTTTGTTTTGTTTATTCATTTGTACTTGTTTCCCTCATGTTTTGATTTGCCCTTTGCCTTTCCATGGTCACTTTATCATATTAACAATATATTGTTGTTATTAATATGCTTGAGTGATGCTGTGTGTGTTGACTGATCAGCTCTGTTGTTGTTTTGTTTTAGTGAGAAATTAATAAAAATATAATAAGAAAAAAAAATTGATTATACAGTAGGTATAGTTAGATTTGGTCTATTCTTATTACCGACGTTATTAATTCTATAAAATGAATGTGATATATTTATATAGAAGTATATAAATATTTATGAATTATATTTACTTGCTCATGAGCCAAGGGGAGGGGCGTAGTCTTTAAAACAGCCCCAAACCAGCTGTCAGGAGGACTGTGCATTTGTAGTGCTGTGAGCAGTCTAGTCAGAATTGTAGTTTGTGTGTATGAGTGCATTTAAATGCGTGTGTATTTGCTTTTGTTGTTTTGTGCAGTTTTTCTTTTATACCATTTTGAGCGCACTCAAGAATACTGTCTTTTGGGTTTTTTCCCCGTTTATTTTGAATGGTGCCAAAATACTTTAGCTGTGAAATAGTTTTTTGTTATATACATATTGTTTGTGTAATTTATTTGTTTACATATTATACCTGAGAAGAGGGGAATTAGTGACACCTATAGGTGATGCGAGAAAAGAATAAAGTGTAAGTCGCATCAGCCATTCTCTCGTCAGTTCCAGCTGAACTGTTGAGGTGAATGTTTTGTGACCGGAAGAGCTGTATTTACGCAACCTGCGTGTCTTTATTTTTACCCTCAGTAAACACAACGCATGGATGAACCCTAAAAATGGTGTTACGGTGGTCTTTTTGGGAGAATCTGACATGAGAACCAAGAGGGGTTACACCCGTAAACAGTAACAAGTGTTGCCAGATTGGTAGTTATCATTCATTAACTGTTGGATGTACGATTTGTGTAATCTTAGGCAAATGTACAAAACCTTCCCTCCCTTTTTAATAATAAAAATTTATTTATTTGTTCAATTATTTAATTGTTTTATGACCCAACTGATACTGTATAATTTTGCAAGGACTGTTAACAAAACACTGAAAAACCTACATGATTCCAACCTTGTTAAAATAGAAATTTGTTAAATGTTTAATTTTGCCAATTATTCTGACCAGTGATCATTTGTTTGCTAAACCATTAAAAGCGCTTTGAGGCTTGGCCTTGTTTTTCCAGGAGTGTTTAGTATTTGAGATTTGTTAAATCCTTAAAGTGACCTGGCAACCCTGTAGTCTTACAGGATGAAGGGGAGGTCCAACACTTAAGTCTAACTGTGCAAACTTTCTGCTGTTCTGAAGTTTCCGAGATTACAGAAGAAGAGCTGCTTTGTGTCAGTATGAATGACTTGGCTGTTCCACAGAAGAGAGATGAAGGCTGGTATCTGTCCTTAATGGCACCTAACACAAAGGGCCCAGAGTATGCATGGCTTGATCCCTCTAGACCAGGGGTCATTTTTGGCTATTATTTTTTTAATACACTTGCTTTGGGGTGAATTTGAAAGTGACAATATAAAAAAAATTGTACAAAATATTTAATATAAAATTAGAGCTAGCTGGTCTCCACGCAACGGTTGGCACAATGTTGAGAGACATTTCAGAACGTGTCATGCAAGCTACCATGCTAACTACCCCCCGGGCAGCGCACTACGAGCGGAAAAAGCCCGCGAGTTAAAGGCAGGTTTGAGCAAAAAGCAGTCTTTTTTCACGAGACCGGTGAAAAACTCCCAAAAAGCAACCGAAGCCTCATTTAGAGCTATACATTTCTTGATTAAGAAAAAGAAGGCATTTTCAGACGGGGAGGTTTTCAAAGAAGCAATGATGATAATTGCAAAAACTGTGCTCTAGACGAGAAATATGGAACGGATGTAATTTCCACTCTCTCCGATGTCCAACTGGGGGCAACTACAATGGTAAGAAGAGTGTCGGCTATGTCTGGGAACATGGCCGTTCAGCTGGACCGGGATCTGGCAAAGTGCAGGTGGTTCAGCATCCAGTGTGACGAGTCCGTTGACAACAGCAGTACATCGCAGCTGATGGTCTTTATCCGGATGGTGTTTAATGGTTTCTCCACAAAAGAAGAACTTCTGACACTACTGCCCCTAAAGACAACTACGAGGGGAGTTGACATCTATAACGCGGTGAAGGAGTTTTTTGCGGAGAAAAAAGTGCCGTTGGTAAAGCTGGTATCAGTGACTACCGACGGGGCTCCTGCTATGATTAGCCGACATACAGGATTCATCGCTCAAGTCATAAACAGATTTGGGCAAGAGTTTGAGAACAGGTTTTGTGACCTTGATCAGCTTGAGCCATGTGTGTCATTAATTTCCAATCCTTTCATGAACGTGGACACAACATGCATTGCTGAGCAACTAAGTGCAACATTCAGCTTGGATGTTGGACAGGTGGAAATAGAAATTGTAACATTGCAAAATAACATCCACCTCAAAGCCTATCAGGCCACACCAAACTTTTGGCACCTTGTTGACACAAAAAAGTACAGAAGTGTCTGCACAGCAGCTATGAAGGTTGCCAGCCTGTTTGGTTCAACCTATGTTTGTGAGTCAGCCTTTTCTGACATGAACTTCATCAAGAACAAACACAGAACACGCCTCACTGATGCACATCTGCAAGACTCACTCAGAGTTGCAGTGTCAAGTTACACCCCAGATTACAATACACTGGTGAACAGCATGCAATGCCAGACTTCCCACTAACAGACAAAGAAATCGATACCAGATGTTCTCACTGGCAACATGGCAGTGCCATGGCAAAGTTTAATTCAATTATTTAAAAAAATCAAATGTTTGTTAAATGTAAGATTTAGTTAAAAATGTAATTTGTAAAAAATGTAATTTTGTTAAAAATGCTGTAGATCTGGTGATAATTTCAGTAAAATCTGAAAGTTGATTTTTGTGTTGCATAATTGATAATCTGTACAAACATAATGCAACATAGTGCATGATTTGGTAAAAATTGTTAGTGGCTGGTAAAAATGTTATAGTGAATCATTTGAAAATGTAAATATTTGCAGAGATTTATAATAAAGTTTTGCATATTGATATTTATCTGTTTCCTACTTTGTTAAATCATTGTTGATAATTATTGTGAGAAATCATTAACATGATCAGTGTCTTCACATAGATGAATATCATTAATTATTAATAATAACATATAATTCAAGGTAAATTGAGCAAATTTGTTATTTTAGAAGTGTGTATCAAACTGGTAGCCCTTCACATTAATCAGTACCCAAGAAGTAGCTCTCAGTTTCAAAAAGGTTGGTGACCCCTGCTCTAGACTTTACTGCAACTCCCAGGTATGACATATACTAATGTTTATCTTAGAGTATATCATGTGCTTGATTGCAAGATTTCTCAGCACCTGTTAATTCTTTTCAATCTGTTCCCAAACCAGGCCCTATCAGTTATATACTGCCTGTCAACCAGATTCTGTTAATGTAAAATCCTCACTCTCCTCTTGTGTTAGCGAGTTAAAACTATGGCTACACTCAAATTTTCTTAGCCTGAATCTGGGTAAAACCGACATTCTGATAACTGGTCCCCCATCTCTAATAAAAAACAACTCTGTGGACTTTAGTCTTGATCTGGATGCTACTACGATTTTCCCCTCAGCTACTGTTAGAAATTTAGGTATCATACTCGACCCCTCACTATCCTTTGATGCCCATATTCACAGCCTCTCCAAAACGTCTTTTTTATTTTCCAACGCATTGTCAAACTGTGACCTTTTATCTGCAGAAATGATGGCGAAACACTAGTACATGCTCTGATTACGTCCAGTCTCGATTACTGCAATTCACTCTTCTCTGGTCCCCCCCCCCATCTTTCCGATCTTCTCTCATCCTATGTTCCTTCACGATCACTCCGGTCTTCAAATTCTGAACTTCTATGTATTCCTAGATACCGTCTATCCTCTGCGGGTAGCAGATCCTTTTCTGTCATTGCTCCAACACTATGGAACTCCCTACCCATTGCACTCAGAACCATCACCACTTTGTCTGAATTTAAATCAAGGCTTAAGACCCACCTTTTCAACCTCCACTATCAGTAAATGCATATGTATTAGGTCCTTTAATTTTTCTGAAATGTGGTGTGTGTATCGTGTACTATGTAGAGTCCTATCTCTTGTACTGTATGTTTTTGTGTATAGTGCTGTCTTCTGTTATTATCTCATGCAGCTGCATGTTATCCTTCGTCCTGGGCAAATGTCCGACGAATATGTATATGTATGTTACACTATATTTCATCTGTCTTGAAATACTGTACCTTGTAAAGCGTCCTTGAGCTTGGGAAAGGCGCTATATAAATTAAACATATTATTATTATTATTATTATAATAATTGACCTGGTGGTTGGAATAGAGGCAATGGGCTTTATCCTCGGTACACACTGCATTTTGTCATGTTGCTCCAGGCAATGTGCCTCTAAGGAATGACTCCCGTTTTATTTTTAGCTTATTCCCAAAGTTGACAGGGCTGTAAATATAAACTAGGCTACACACCAAGTACACAACTGCATGTGTAGGGTCTTGTGTGTAGCCTGTAAGCTGTTTGCTTCTGTTTGCTTCTGCAAAATATTACACCTTCTTCCAAAGTAATATTTTGCAGTAATTTCATTTTCATATAGATAGCTATCAAAATACTATTTCTAGATACAAAAATGGATTTGCATAATACAGGGTGTTCCAGAAGTCTCTATACATAGAGGGAAATTAACACTTTTCAGCTAAATGTAATTTTTAAGATCCTATACAGCATATCCTATACTTCTACAAATATAGTAGTTGTGTTCCTTGAGCTGTCCTAAGTGTGAAAAACATTCTCAAAAATCATATAGCTGCTCTTAGAAAGGGGACAAATACGAAAATAGAAAAACCGGTAATGTGCTATTCCTGAATAATTTTTCTGATGAAAATAGATTTAAATGGGCACCCATGAACAACTGTCTCAAAACACATCATATCCCAGTATTTAAAAATAAAGTCTGTGTAAATCTTTTATAGATTAATAAATACAATTAATATTACTTGAATACTGTATTTTCAGGTTCAGCAGTGGCCATCACTCTAGGAAAAGGCTTTCTGGCCTTCCGAAAAACAGGAACTCTGTATAGAAACTCAAACGCAGGAATAAAAGAAAAGCTAATGGAAGTTCGAGTTGATGTGTTAAAACCAGGTATTGAAATCCAGCTCACAACTGAGCGTAAAACCAACAGGTTTTAAACAAGTATATCACCAACAAAAATGTACTGATTTACTGTTCTCTGAAAATAACTCAACATACAGCCATTATTGTCTCAATAGCTGGCAACAAATGTGAGTACATCCTAAGTAATAACAGTTGTATGTCATTCAACCATGCAAAGCCACAAGTCCTATTTATCATGTTCATGTTTTTGTCTGCTTGTCAGGACCATACAGATTTGTCTATCTTGTATTAGAGTAGTTAAAATGTGTTGCTTTGTGTACAATTCTCTCATACTGACCACTGGATGTTCAACATGCACCACATAGCAAAGTTGCTCACACAAACAAAAGGAGTATCTGTACCATGTCGATGTATGAACTCCAGAAGGCAAACGTTGGGTTTTCTGTACTACTTCTTTTTACAAACTATACATATTTTGAACACATTTCATCCAATCTTTCATTTGCGCACAGAACATCCATGGTTCTGTCCTGGAATGCACATTTGATCTCATGAATGACATCCATACACTTATTTCTCTCCTCTGGTGGCAAAGAGTCTAAGAAGGTGAGAAATCTAATGCGTTACAGACTCTCATATAGAAGTTTGTGTGCCCTCATGCTGCGGTTGTAGTGATGACCACTGATCACTCCACTGATGGATCCTGGGGCAACAACTTCAGACTCAATGAGTATGTCTTGCAGTCCTGCATCTCCAAACCGTTTTCCTAGAATGCTCAGGTAGGACATGCATGTGTGAAATTCACCTAGTCTAATCACTATACGCTGAGTAAAGTCATTGTATTTCCAGCGGATCTGCTGAGCTTTGGCATATATAGCTTGGTCAAAAACTAACACTATAAGGTCCAATTCTAGCTGATCAGCAATTTGGACACTTCGCTTCAGAATTGTGCTTACTGTTGACATCTCTGTTGGTGAAGTCTCAATGACTGGAAGATAATACAGTGCTGACTTTTGCAGAGTGCCATCACCTTGAAGCAATGTATGGAAACCTGTCCAGCTTGGGCTTGTGCATCTTTCAGCATCTATGGACCTTAAAAAAACATATGCCAGTTCAGTTTGTGCAGCAGACATTGTGTTCAACTTGTATGTGTCTACCTGTAATGGAACACTTTCATGATGAAACAAGTTCTTTGGTCCTTGCTTTTTAGACTGATGGTACTGTTCGATAGGGAGGCAAGGGGGTGCTTTGAATGAGGAAACTCCCTTTTGTAGTGGTTGTCTGTTTGTTGTTGACACAGGTTGAACTACAGAACTTTGAAGCATAATCCCATTTGTGTGGTGAGTAGTTCCACGACCTGATAATGTCTCCTCCCCAAAGTCAATATTGTCCCACACAAGTATTGTAGGAACCTTCTTTGAAAACCCCTTTGGTATTTTGTCTCTGCCCTCTACTAGTTGAAGTTGGGCAAGGCTACTGTCTAGACTGACAACTGTGTCCCATGATGCACAATGTCCTAGCCTATTTAGAAGTGACACAGTCTGTGATGAACCAGTTAAATGGTGAATGGTTAGACCAAGACACAATGATTTGGGTGTCTGCCTCCGGCCCTTAGATGCAAGATACACAATGTCTTGACAAATAGATATCACTTGTAGGTTCAAATCATCTGTAATATCAAAATAATGGGCCAGTGTTGGTTCCTCAGTTGCACCAATAATCCAGGAAATTAGATTGTACAGTTCGAGTGGCACAACAGATTTTGCTTCACTCACATTTAAATCATCTGATGTGGGTGGCCATAGACATGTCATATTGGGAGAGTCACATAGGAGCATCTTTAATATTAATGCTGCACTATAAAGTGTCCTTGTGTCCTCTGTAGTATCGATAGAGCCCACTGAAGTTTGTCTTTGAGGACCGGCTGTTTTACTTGACGTGTTTTCACCGTCACTTTGGCTAGTTACCTCAGTTGACTCTGTTGTTTCTGTGCCTGATGGATGAGGGAGACTGTTGATCAGCTTATCTGCAGACAGTGTCTTAACAAAAACCAGCTCACTGATGTTGCGCTTGTTGGGTGAGTGAAACACCAGCTGGGGGAAATCACGACTCAACCTCCTTCAATTTATCCTGCCTGAAACAAAGATACATCGAAAGATGATCACCACAGTATAAATAAAGATATATTCCCACTGAAAACAACTTAATTAAAATACACTGTGTACCAGCTTCTACACGTTATAAAATATGATTATCATTATCATTATTATAAATCCAATTTGTGTAAGAAAAAATAAAAATGTTGCATAAACATTGTTTTCAAAGCTGTGAAATAAATAGAAACTTGTGGTGTTTTAATTACCTGTAGTTTGAAGCATCAAGATCATGTTTTTTCACAAGATTCAAAAAGATCCTTCTTAGCTGCATCATTGTCAGCACCTCTTGGTTTACAATTATTCTATGACGGATGATCCTCTCACAGAAGATCTTGTAGCTGACATCGAAGTTTGGCTCATTTCTGAAAAGAAAAACACACAAAAGATTATATATGATATTACTTTGTGTCATAACTATTTCACACTGGCTTCCATTTTAAATATACAATATTATAATTGGTAATTAAACATTACTTGTTCATTCACCCTTCACAAACCACTACACATTTGATCATATTGAATTACTGTGAATTACTGAGTTGTGCAGTCAAAACTGTGTTTACAGACAAATATACAGACTATGCAGATAGATGTTTTACCTTTGAAATTAAATTTTAATTATCATTTGATAATGCAATATATTAACTCACTGTTCTTCTGAGGTCCCAGTAACTGTTCCAGTAGACTTCGTCAAGAACCCGGTGTACTGTCTGTAACAGGACTTGTGGTATCCAGAGAGACGCAGTCTTTGTCTAGAATATGCACAAGAATGCTAGTGTCTTCCTTCATTTCAGCAGCTTTCAGCAACTGGCCTGTAAATAAATATTATATATCATACATTACAAAACGAGATTGTAAATAAAAAACATTATATAAAAACGGGTAACCGTTAAACAATATTGAGTATTTTGGTTGTAGCTGAACAATTGCAAAACAATTGAACAATTGCAAAACAATAAATAATTTGTAAACATTACATCTTCTTTTTCTTTCGGCTGCTCCCATTAGTGGTCGCCACAGCGGATCATCCGTCTCCATACCACCCTGTCCTCTACATCTGCCTCTTTTACACCAACTACCTGCATGTCTTCTCTCACCACATCCATGAACCTCCTCCTTGGTCTTCCTCTTTTCCTCCTTCCTGGTGGCTCCATCCTCAGCATTCTCCTACCAATATAACTCATGTCCCTCCTCTGCACATGTCCAAACCGTCTCAATCTCACCTCCCTCACCTTGTCTCCAAAACGTCCAACATGCGCTGTCCCTCTAATAAACTCATTTCTAATCCTGTCCATCCTCGTCACTCCCAACGAAAACCTTAACATCTTCAGCTCTGCTACCTCCAGCTCCGCCTCCTGCCTTTTACTCAATGCCACTGTCTCTAAACCATACAACATCGCAGGTCTCACCACAGTCCTATAAACTTTCCCTTTCATTCTTGCAGATGCCCTTCTATCACAAATCACTCCTGTCACTCTTCTCCACCCACTCCACCCTGCCTGCACTCTTTTCTTCACTTTTCTAACACACTCTCCATTACTTTGCACTGTTGACCCCAGGTACCTGAACTCCTCCACCTTCTCCACCTCTTCTCCCTGCAACCGCACCACTCCACTGCCCTCCCTCTCATTTACGCACATGTACTCTGTCTTACTCCTACTGACTTTCATTCCCCTCCTCTCCAGCGCGTACCTCCACCTCTCCAGGCTCTTCTAAACCTCAGATTTGTAAACATTACATAAATTATGTAATTGTAATTAAAATTTAGCCATAGTATCCAGCATATAGCATAAAACTTGAAAGTTAAAACGTGTGTGTGTGTGTGTGTGTGTGTATACCCACCTGCACACCACGTTTCTGCCTGTGAAAGATGGTCCTTCTGTCGTTTGCCTGCCACAGTAATGTACTTGTCCGTTTTCTTACAAATTATGCACAAGGCAGAAAGCACAGGACCTGCACAAGCTACTGGCAGGCCCGTCATGGACCTACGTTTCTTTGTAGGACATTCAGTTGTTGAGGTACTACTACTCGATGACACAGACTGGTCTTTGTGAGCATCTTGAATTTCAGGATGCTGTATGACACGTTTCTCTGCCGCATCCAGGCGCTTTTTGTCAATGAAACACCTGTAGCAAGTGGAATGAAATCCAGCGTCTTCGGGAACATTTTCAAATTTAATTTCTAGACAATGTTTGTATGTTTCTGCTATTCTCTGATTCTCACCATGCAAACCAAGCCACCGTTTGACGCTATTTCTGTATGTATCCCATCGTGTATGTGTTAAATCCTTCGTTTCTTCTTTCTTTATGGACGCGAGATGCATGTAGCATTGTTTACAATCCTTTTTACAGAGTTTAGAATGAGGTCTGACCGTAATTTCCACTTCTTCGCTACTCGATGTTGACATCAAGAGCGCAGACATCTTGGATTCATCGTTCCAAAAAGCGGCCACCTTATTGGTTGTGCTTCCTACACGTGACGCGTAGCCGAATCACTCATAAACAAAATATGATTACGCGATGAAGGAACTATTGGCGACTTTAAACACTAATAAAAAATAAACTGCAGGATTATACATGGAGAACTTTTATTTTCTCGCTCAAAACCAATAGCTCTTTTTATTGGAATGAAAAGAATTTAGTGCCCCATATATGGGAACGGGATGAAACGAAAAACGGCTTCACCTAACGGCCTAATAGTGGCAGTGGATGAAGGGGCGGTCTAATACTTAAGTCTAACTGTGCAAACTTTCTGCTGTTCTGAAGTTTCCGAGATTACAGAAGAGCTGCTTTGTGTCAGTATGAATGACTTGGCTGTTCCTCAGAAGAGAGATGAAGGCTGGTATCTGTCCTTAATGGCACCTAACACAAAGGGCCCAGAGTATGCATGGCTTGATCCCTCTAGACTTTACTGCAGCTCCCAGGTATGACATATACTAATGTTTATCTTCGAGTATATCATGTGCTTGATTGCAAGATTTCCTTATTATAATTCTTTCTCAGCACCTGTTAATTCTTTTTAATCTGTTCCCAAACCAGGCCTTATCAGACTGTGTGAAAGATCTTCTCAAACCATTCCAAAGTGACATAATTGACCTGGTGGTTGGAATAGAGGCAATGGGCTTTATCCTCGGTACACACTGCATTTTGTCATGTTGCTCCAGGCAATGTGCCTCTAAGACAGGAATGACTCCTGTTTTATTTTTAGCTTATTCCCAAATTTGGCAGGGCTGTAAATATAAACTAGGCTACACACCAAGTACACAACTGCATGTGTAGGGTCTTGGGTGTAGCCTGTATGCTCCTTTGAATTTAAATGAGTTATTTCTTTTCTATTTTTGAGTTGCAAGGTACAAGCTTCTGCAAAATATCACACCTTCTTCCAAAGTAATATTTTGCAGTAATTTCATTTTCATATAGATAGCTATCAAAATACTATTTCTAGATACAGAAATGGATTTGCATAATACAGGGTGTTCCAGAAGTCTCTATACATAGAGGGAAATTAACACTTTTCAGCTAAATGTAATTTTTAAGATCCTATACAGCATATCCTATACTTCTACATATATAGTAGTTGTGTTCCTTTAGCTGTCCTAAGTATGAAAAAAAATTCAAAAATCATATAGCTGCTCTTGGAAAGGGGACAAATACGCAGAGGAAAATAGAAAAACTGGTAATGTGCAATTCCTGAATAATTTTTCTGATGAAAATATGTTTAACTTTGCACCCATGAACAACTGTCTCAAAACACATCATATCCCAGTATTTAAAAATAAAGTCTGTGTAAGTCTGTTATAGATAAATAAATAAAAATAATAGTACTTGAATACTGTATTTTCAGGTTCAGCAGTGGCCAACACTTTAGGAAAAGGCTTTTTGGCCTTCCGAAAAGCAGGACATCTGTGTGTAGAAACTCAAACACAGGAATATTATGACTACTCTGGCAAAGAAAAGCTAATGGAAGTTCGAGTTGATGTGTTAAAACCAGGTATTGAAATCCAGCTCACAACTGAGTGTAAAACCAACAGGTTTTAAACAAGTATATCACCAACAAAAATGTACTGATTTACTGTTCTCTGAAAATAACTCAACATACAGCCATTATTGTCTCAATAGCTGGCAACAAATGTGAGTACATCCTAAGTAATAACAGTTGTATGTCATTCAACCATGCAAAGCCACAAGTCCTATTTATCATGTTCATGTTTTTGTCTGCTTGTCAGGACCATACAAATGTGTATCTTGTATTAGAGCAGTTAAAATGTGCTTTGTGTACAATTCTCTCATACTGACCACTGGATGTTCAACATGCACCTCATAGCAAAGTAACACCCTGAAAATGAGTTACAGTACAGTGACCAGGTCATACTGAGGTTTTCCAAGACGGGTTTCACTCGGAACAGACCTCACAATGGTCCATCAAAGATGTTGAGTCCTCGTGCTGTGCGCAGGTGCAGAAACTGCTTCAAAAAGCAGACGGATGAGTGCTGCAGCATTGCTTTAGAGGTTGCAGAAGCAGAAGGTCCGCTTGTCACTGCTTAGATCATATGCTGCACATTGCAACAAGTTGGTTTGCATGGCCGCTATCCCAGAAGGAAGCCTCTTCTGAAGCTGGCTCACAAGAAAGCCCACAAACAGTTTGCTGAAAACGACCTGTCCAAGAGCATGAATTACTGAAACCATGTCCTGTGGTCTGATCAGAGGTGGGAAGTAACGGAGTACAAATACTTCGTTACTGTACTTAAGTAGATTTTTCTGGTATCAGTATTTTACTCCACTATTTATTTTTCAGACAACTTTTTACTTTTACTCATTACATTTTTACACAAATATCTGTACTTTTTACTTCTTACATTTTCAAAACAGGCTCGTTACTTTAGTTTTAATCCATTGATTTGGTGAAATATATATTTTTTTATTTTCACTGCGCGCCGATTTCAGCCGAACAACCGATTTCCTGTTACTGCGCGTCTTTTTCAATCCGCTGGTGTATAAAGTCCTGACTCTCACTCTTTACGAAGCTAAGAATCAGCAGACAGAAGGCAGTAAGAAGTTTGGGGCTAATGTGGATGAGACAGAGGGAGTCAGTGATGTAAACATGACTGAGAACCAGAGGTGGCAAAAGTACACACATCCATTACTTAAGTAGAAGTACAGATACTCATGTTTTAAAATACTCGGGTAAAAGTTGAAGTACTGATTATACCTTTTTACTTAAGTGAAAGTAAAGAAGTCTTGGCTCTGACATGTACTTAAGTAAAAAGTAGTTATTACTTCTACCCGTTTTAACTGTTAACTGGACCTCACATCATATTAATATTTGATAGATAGATAGATAGATAGATAGATAGATCGATAGATAGATAGATAGATAGATAGATAGATAGATAGATAGAACATTGTCATTGCATAGTACAGGTACACAGCAAAGAAATGCAGTTTGGCATCTACCAGAAGTGCAAAAATTAGCAATCGTGCAAATAGTGCAGATAAACATGTATCATATGTACAGCATGTGATATATATGTAAGCATATGTACAGTGATTAAATATAAAGGCTATAACAGTGCAGAGACGTGTGGACATCATTAAGAGCCCTTGCTGTTTCCACACGGACAGCTAATGAGGTGATACCGGAGAAAGTGCACCTCTTCAAGTCAAGAAGCTTTTATATATATATATATATATATATATATATATAATCATAGACATTTTACAGATTTGAATGATGTATTGTTTTTATCTGTACGATCAATAAAGACAGTAATTTATGTTCGTGTCGCCATTATGAGGGAAAAACCCACAAAACGCCACCCAGAGGTTTAATTGTGTAAAACATGGCGGATTTGGTGTTTGATTTGAGACTTTGTGCAAAAATAAAACAAAAGTTTACTGATTAAAATAATTTTTCGGTGGAGTTTATTTATTTATTTTATATCTAAGTAAAGAAGGGATGTCGTGAATAAGTGTATGTTTTGCTGGAGGTTTTAATTTCGCCTCTTTTATATTTAGTTATTTATTTATGTATTTACATTTTTTATAAAAATGGTAAAAACAGAAATGCGCGCTGAATTGATAGCGTGTTAACATCTAGTGCCGTTTACAATAATTTTAATTTTGACAGCCAGATAGAGATATATATATATATATATATATATATATATATATATATATATATATACACAGTGCCTTGCGAAAGTATTCGGCCCCCTTGAACCTTGCTTCAAACATAAAGATATAAAACTGTAATTTTTTGTGAAGAATCAACAACAAGTGGGACACAATCATGAAGTGGAACGAAATTCAAACATAAAGATATAAAACTGTAAAAAATTACAGTTTTATATCTTTATGTTTGAAGCCTGAAATGTGGCAAAAGGTCGTAAAGTTCAAGGGGGCCGAATACTTTCGCAAGGCACTGTATATATAAAAGCTTCTTGACTTGAAGAGGTGCACTTTCTCCGGTATCACCTCATTAGCTGTCCGTGTGGAAACATAGCAAAGGCTCTTAATGATGTCCACACGTCTCTGCACTGTTATAGCCTTTATATTTAATCACTGTACATATGCTTACATATATATCACATGCTGTACATATGATACATGTTTATCTGCACTATTGCTACTTTTTGCACTTCTGGTAGATGCCAAACTGCATTTCGTTGCTGTGTACCTGTACTATGCAATGACAATGTTCTATCTATCTATCTATCTATCTATCTGTCTGTCTGTCTGTCTGTCTGTCTGTCTGTCTGTCTGTCTGTCAAATATTAATATGATGTGAGGTCCAGTTAACAGCTAAAACAGGTAGAAGTAATAACTACTTTTTACTTAAGTACATGTCAGAGCCAAGACTTCTTTACTTTCACTTAAGTAAAAAGGTATAATCAGTACTTCAACTTTTACCCGAGTATTTTAAAACATGAGTATCTGTACTTCTACTTAAGTAATGGATGTGTGTACTTTTGCCACCTCTGGGTCTGATGAGACTAAGATAAACTTGTTTGGCTCAGATTTTGTCCAGCATGTGTGGTGACGCCCTGGTGACGAATACCAAGAAAAGTTTGTCTTGCCTAGTCAAGCATGGTGGTGAAAGCATCATGGTCTGAGGCTTCATGAGTGCTGGTTCCTTGAGGGAAACAAATTCCAACATGTACTGTGATTCTGAAGCAGAACTTGATGCCCTTTTTTCAGAAACTGCAGTTTTCCAAAATAATAACAACCTCAAACACAACGCCAAGATGACAACTGCCTTGGTGAGGAAGCTGAAGGTGTGTGCCAAGTGGCCAAGTATGTCTCCATACCTGAACCCTATTGTGCACCTGTAGGGCATAATCAAGCGGAAGGTGGAGAAGCGCCATGTGTCTAATATCCAGCAGCTCCGTGAGGTCATTATAAAGGAGTGGAAGAGGATCCCAGCAACAACCTGTGCAGCTCTGGTGAATTCCATACCCAGGAGGATTAAGGCAGTGCTGGATAAGAGTGGTGTTCACACAAAATATTACACTTTGCACACAGTTTTGACATGTTCACTTAGAGTGTACTCACTTTCGTTGCCAGTTATTATGACTAATGGCTGTATGTTGAGTTATTTTTAATAGGATAGTAAATTTGTACTGATATATATATATATATATATATACACACACACACACACACAGTGGGGCAAAAAAGTATTTAGTCAGCAACCAATTGTGCAAGTTCTTCCACTTAAAAAGATGAGAGAGGCCTGTAATTTTCATCATAGGTACACTTCAACTATGAGAGACAAAATAAGAAAAACAAATCCAGAAAATCACATTGTCTGCTTTTTAAAGAATTTATTTGCAAATTATAAGTATTTGGTCACCTACAAATAAAGCAAGATTTCTGGCTCTCACAGACCTGTAACAACTTCTTTAAGAGGCTCCTCTGTCCTCCACTTGTTACCTGTATTAATGGCACCTGTTTGAACTCGTTATCAGTATAGAAGACACCTGTCCACAACCTCAAACAGTCAGACTCCAAACTCCACTATGCCCAAGACCAAAGAGCTGTCAAAGGACACCAGAAACAAAATTATAGACCTGCACCATGCTAGGAAGACTGAATCTGCAATAGATAAGCAGCTTGGTGTGAAGAAATCAACTGTGAGAGCAATTAGAAAATGGAAGACATACAAGACCACTGATAATCTCCCTCGATCTGGGGCTCCATGCAAGATCTTACCCCCTGGGACCAAAGTAACAAGGGCTACCATCAGTAACACACTACGCTGCCAGGGACTCAAATCCTGCAGTGCCAGACGTGTCCCCCTGCTTAAGTCAGTACATGTCCGGGCCCGTCTTAAGTTTGCTAGAGAGCATTTGGATGATCCAGAAGAGGATTGGGAGAATGTCATATGGTCAGATGAAACCAAAATAGAACTTTTTGGTAAAAAACTCAACTTGTTGTGTTTGGAGGAGAAAGAATGCTGAGTTGCATCCAAAGAACACCATACCTACTGTGGAGCATGGGGGTGGAAACATCATGCTTTGGGGCTGTTTTTCTGCAAAGGGACCAGGTTGACTGATCTTGTGGAGACTTACAGAAAACGTTTGATCTCTGTCATTGCCAACAGAGGGTATATAACAAAGTATTGAGATGAACTTTTGTTATTGACCAAATACTTATTTTCCACCATAATTTGCAAATAAATTCTTTAAAAATCAGACAATGTGATTTTCTGGATTTGTTTTTCTCATTTTGTCTCTCATAGTTGAAGTGTACCTATGATGAAAATTACAGGCCTCTCTCATCTTTTTAAGTGGGAGAACTTGCACAATTGGTTGCTGACTAAATACTTTTTTGCCCCACTGTGTGTGTGTGTTTATCTCTCTCTCTCTATATTATATATATAGATAGATAGATAGATAGATAGATAGAGATACTTTAAATATAGGTGGGAAAATATCTGTCCATCCAGTATGGTGTTTTAAATTATGGTGTTTCTTTCAGGCCTATGTGTTCTTATAGTGGACCAATGGATTGAGACTGGAGGCACAATGAAGGCTGCCATCAAGCTGGTAGAAAGACTGGGAGCATCTGTTGTAGGTGAGCATACATATGTCTTAAAATAAATTAAACACTTGTAGAACTTACGGATAAGCGGGAGAAAATGAATGAATGAATGAACTTGTAGAACTGAAATAGAAGTAATAAACGAAAAACATTAATGTGCTGAAATTCTGTTGTACATGTAAGTCTATAGACGATGGCCAGAGAGGTCAAATTCTCAGGACCATCAGATTTTTTTAGGCTGTTACCCTGTT
This sequence comes from Silurus glanis, assembly GCA_014706435.1. Taxonomy (NCBI): domain Eukaryota; kingdom Metazoa; phylum Chordata; class Actinopteri; order Siluriformes; family Siluridae; genus Silurus; species Silurus glanis. The sequence continues at coordinate 1,033,026 of JAAIIK010000136.1, read as the reverse complement.
TTGACCATTTTCTGACATGGTCATTATAAATCAATAAAGGTTATTTAAATTGATCACCTTTACCCCATAATGACACAGCTAGATCCACCATTCACAGAACATAAGTCACCAGATGGTTGGAAAATATAAATATGCTCTAAATCATATATTATGGGCTTCACCATCATAGCTTAGCTATACTAGCTTACTAGAACACTCGGTTTTCCTATAAATTGCTTGACATTTCACCCTTTGTAGGTGTTGCTGCCGTGGCCATTGAGAACAGCGAGGGTGGAAAGTGGATAAAGGAAAACTACAAGTACTCGCATTGCATCCCTAAAAATCTTCAGCCTCAAATAGATAACCATTATCTGGACTCTTTCAAGAACTTCAACAGTTAAACAATTCACAGGGTCACTATAAGGATATTAATAATAGAAGAAAACAGATCTGTGCATTGATCTGACATATCACATGTATGCTCTGTTTTGGGGTTTTCTGGTATACCTTAACATGAGTGCACCCTCAATAGACTGAAAGAGAAAATAATTTTAAATAAAATTAAATTAAAATATTTTTCTTCTTGCAAGAAAGTTTTTTCTTAAACTAAGAACATGGAAATGTTTATATTATAGGATTAATGAAATAGTAGTGCCCTATAGCATGCTTTAAAAAAATCTTTAACAGTCCAGAGAAAATGTTACAGGACATTTTAATTGAACTGATTTAAGAACATTGTACACTAAATTGTATTCTAAATTTCCCCTTTGGGATCAATTAAGTATTCTAAATATACAATATTTAAACACAAACCTGTAAAATATAATGTTGCACAAAAAAACAAACAAAAAAACAACTATAAATTGTTTGCGCATTACTGTGTAAAACACTAATAAAACTACTATTTAATTGTGTAGAAATGTGTAAAAATTTTCTTAGTGTAATTACTATATTTTTTTTATTGCAAATGCATTTCATTTTAAAATACGACTATTACTTTATTGTGCAATTCAGTATGATCTTAATACACTGTTTAATGTAAACTTAAGAATTTATAAATCAATTGACACTGTTTTTTTTTCATCCTTGTACCAAGATTATTCATAAACATCTCACACAGAAAGGAAGGCAGAACAATTTTTGTGCATAGTTTTGTAAAATGTCTAAAAAGAGGAAAAAATACTTCCAAGGAATGTATAATTCACCCTCTCCTAAACAAAAATCCTTAATAAACATTTGTAACATTTGATTGTCTCCCATGTTCATGAGTACCTATAGTTTCTGCTTTGGTACTATCTTTTATTTTAGTGCAAAATTCTCAGGTTTTCACTCCCATTTACTGACAGCAGTTCGGCTGTTTCTTTTTAGAAGTTGCATACAAGTTACTTGTGTTGTTGCTGATTTCTGTAAGGAGAAGAAAGCAGAATAATTAGATTTTTTTTTTCTTTTGTAAAAGTACAACACACACATACACACACTTGTCACACTCATCCCAGACAAAACAAAACACTAATATTTTGCATGATCACATTTTTAGTGTCCTTTTAATAATCTCATGCAATGTCACAACATTTATTTCTACTTCGAGAAGTTCAAGCAGATCCAAAAGATTCTCTATTCAGTTGAGTTCTGGATTCTGTGTTGTGAGAAAATAATATTGTATGTTCCCTAAACCCCTCTTTTATATTTTGAGTCTAATGAATCCTAGATCATCTTGGGATATGCCTCTGCCATCAGGAATGGAAAAAAAAATCTATTGATGAAAAAACCTGGTCATTTAGTATATTTCGGTAATCAGTGACCTCATTTTTCGGGCACATAACATTTTTGAACCTAAAACTGACTAACTGAAGCATCATAAGATCATTAGACTTCCCCCACAGACTTGCACAGTAGACACTAGACATGATGGGTGCATCACTTTATCCACCACTGTTCTTACTCTGATCTGTCAATCACTCTGGAACAGGGTAACTCTGGATAAATCAATCCACATGACCTTTTTCCCCTGCTCAGAGGCAATCTTTATGCTCTCGAGCAAACTGAAGCCTTTTTCCGCGTAAACAAATGATGGTTCAACACTATCCTTAATAATGTGTTGGACAGATTCAGCAATCTCCTTGTTGTTTTCTTTTCTTAATACAGACTAATAATTTAACCCTTCTAAAACAAAGTAACATCTTTTCCACAACCACACAATATGTCTTCTGGCTTGGCCGTTTAAAAAATGAGAAGCTACACACTGCCTCAGTTATGGTTATATAGCTTGTTGCCAGCTGAAATATATTAATCACTGCAGTAATGTAAATGTATTTGCTATTAGCTATTAAATATTTGCTTAGTCAAATCCAAATGGTGATTTTTGTTTATATACAATATATTTCAGCAGTGGTGCTCAGAACATTTCATCATGAAATGGCAGGGTACTCTGCATACACTCCTATTTGAAATGTATGAAGAAAGTTATTATGCCACTGATGTTGCAGGAAACTACACACCGACTCTTCAACTGTATAGGCGTTTTGTTTCAAAACAAAGCAATCATATATGTAGAAGTTATATATACAGTCATTCATTCTGTACTTACTAACAACATCCCCAATGCGCCTGGAGTTGCTCTTTTCCAGCTCTGCCAACACATTGGCCTCGAATGTTAGTGATGCCACGCGGAAGAAAAACTCCTTCACGTTTTCTCCTGTGAGCAGCACAATAACTGATTAATAAGGTATAAATAACTGTTTAGAAAACACTCAAAACAGAAACAGTCTTCAGGGTGATTCTAAACAGTGGGATTATGGGAAGTATGCAATTTGGACAATATGGAATAAATATGTATTTTTTTTACAATAGATATAAAAAGTGGTATACAAATATATACAATGATAAATCAGGTCTTCCCCTAAAATGATTAGTAATAATTCAAGCAAAAAAAAAAGTGACTATCATATAACTGCCCTCAATAAAGTGATTCTCATGAAATCCATGTAAAGCGCAACTGATTTTGTATTTCATGGTCCACAAAGAGCTTATAATGCACAAATCTCTTTATTGAAAGTTATGAATCAGGAGCAGGATACAAAACCGTTTCAAAAACATTACAATGAAACAATGTGATGGCCATCTACAAGAAGTGAAGAAAATGGGGCACTACAGTGACATTACTAAGAATCCTACAAAATGGATAAAGGAAAAGAAAACCAGGGAGGCTAAAAAGAGACCTACAGGAGCTGGAGGTTTATATGGTCATTTTCTGAATGACACCAATCTCATATTTTTTACATGTATGGAAACTATACTTTCTCAAAATAAACAATCACCAAAGTCCACCAAAGATGCCATGATTTCCCAAACATTGAATTTTTTTTTGGAAGTTGTAATTGAGCAGTTGTGAATGGCTCCTGTTCTGTCATACTTATCCTTGTTCCAATCCTCATTTGGCATGTTGTCAAAGAAGAGGATGTAAAACTAAATTCTAATCTTTTGAGTAATCAGATTATTATTGAAATCTGCACCATTAAAGAGAGTAAAATGAGGTACACAATAAGTGAATGCAATTTTAATGTTGATTATTACTTATTTCTAATGACAAAAAATGTCTGATTGTGCTTATAAGTCCATAGAACTATACTTTTTTGTGATCTGTTGAACTTTCCAACCATCTGTGTCGTTAGTGATTATTGCAGTGTAACTCGGAGGCATGAAAATACTTTTGTCTATGCATCACCTTCCTCTGGTACTGCGCAGCTGCAGCGTGAAATGAACCCTAAAGCAGATACAGAACACACTGCATATCTTGCTGTGGTGCAGCTATACAAATAAAAGTGGACAGGAGAATCTGCTGAGCAGTCCCATGGAAAAGAAGAGCTGGCATTTACTGTGTGAAATAGCACAAGTAATGAGCTGACAGTGGGCATGATCCAAATGTGAGAGCTGTTGACAGAAATATAATAGAGCAGTGAAGTTTAGAGCTCAAAGATCCACTACAGGAAAGAATTCAGGTTGCTCAAGACATTGCAGAAGAGTGGTAACAAACAACTTTATGCAGCAGTAGCACAGACTGTGATATAGGCTGATGTCATAGCAGTCTCTGTAAAATATTATCACTCGATCCACCAACACCAAAAGCATTTAAGACCAATTCCTCCAGTAGACTCGTTTACCTCATTAGTAATATGCATATATTTTTTATATATTAAGCAATCTATTTATTTATTTCATGCATATCACAGGATAAAACAAGGAATAATTCAACAAAACTTAACCTCAATTTTAACTGGTTATGTTTTAACCAATCTGAATTTTATGTTTTCAATAATGTAGGATGTGCATGTATATGATGTTTTTCAATGTATGCAGATCTTTTCTCACCTACTGTATACAAAATTAGCAAGGTCTTACCAGACAAAGAAGACACAGCCCAATACTCCGCTTTCATTTCTTGGGCCACATTAATGGCGTCCTGTACATTAGCAGAATACTGTGCTGGGGACTACAGGAACACACAACAGTGGGGTGACCAATGTGTTTAGCAGTTTAAACACATTAAATAAAATTGTACATTTTATAGTACATAAACTCACAATCAGATCTTTCTTTGTGCCCACTAAGAACAGTAGCACATTGGTGGGATCGTTCTCTTTCATAGCATCTTCCAGCCATTGCCTTTGAGAGAAGACACTTCTAAGCACTTTTCCTCTACTTTATGCAGCCGAAAGAATGAGGACGCCTGAAAAATCACACTCATATTCCCCCAAGATTGATACTATTGATCTTCACGCTTCTGGAAAAACTTTCGTAGATTTTGGGGAGTGGCTGTGGGAATGAGTTTCTTCAGCCACAAGAGCATGAGCGAGTTTAGGTACCGGTGCTCTGGTAAGGAGGAATTTCTGCAATTAATTTTGCTTGCTTTGTGCAGAGGGGCATTGCTGTGCTAGAACAGGTTTTGAACCTCTCAGCTGCAGTAAAGTAAAACTGTAATGTTACAAAGACATCATAGAGAATTCTGCGTTTCCAGCATTGCGGCAAACATTTGGGGAAAACCACGAGAGGTGATAATCAGATGTCCACAAACTTTTGGCCAGATTGTATTTTGTGTATTTTTTACTACTGTAAAAGTAAGCTTTGTTTAGAAATGTTAGAAGTGATATATGTTACCTTGTATGGTGTAGCGAGGCCACGTCGGTCAAATCAAAAACAATTATTACGGCTGAAAGGGATTAGGTGAATTAATCATCAATATGCATGACAGAAATAGAATAGACTTTAACTCACATATAATATCATATATGTTGGTATGTTTGCATAGTGATCAGTAAATTCAACAATAATACTGCAGATAGGCCTTCATTAAACACCACATATGCTATGAAGTGTAATAAACATTTAGATCTAATCAATCCAATACTCTCCCCTCTGAATCATGAATCAGGAGAGTCTCTATGATTTTTAAGCAAACCATACTTCTAATACAGTAAGTACACCCACCCACCCACCCAGTGTAAACTTCATGGATACGAATGGTACTTATTTTTCATGATCCAAATCAAACACCATACCACATGAATGCTGGGAATATATTTTAGAAAAAATAAATAAATAAAATAATTCAATTGGCCGCACTAATATTTACACATTTCTTGCTTACAACCGCATAAAGTCAATCAACGGGAGAAGCCTTTTGGGGAGCTCTCCACTAAGTTAATACATCTGGATATGGAGATCTTCACCACTACTCTTTGGAGAACTGTTCAAGATGGGAGAGATTTTTCTTTCATTTGGATTTTGGTCAGGGCACCTCCCAGAATATTTACCTAGTTCCTATCTTTGGCCTTGTTCTAGAGATCATTGTCTTGTCCTAATCAAATTTTTTCCCCAGAATCTCTCCAAACCTGCCTCAGTCCTGACATTGTTCCCCAGTCCCACTACTATGTTTCACTGTCAGGATGGTGTTGTTTAGGTAATGGGCTATGTTAGTATTCATGCCAAAATGTTCTACTTTGGCTTCATCTGACCACAAACCATTCTGAACTTTGTTGCCGAATACTTTAGATGTCTTTGTACAAACTTTAAATAGCATTACACATGGCTATCTTTAATGAAATAACTTTCTTTTTTTTGCCACTGCCAGAGACAATTAGGTGGCATGTGTCAGATCAACATCCATATGAATGCCCAGATATGTAGTTTTTCAGCAGAACACTGACAATATGCATAAAATGGTGTACACATACACAGTAATGTAAAAGAAATGGGATTTAATCAGACATGGTGGCCTTCTTCCATTATTCACATGCACTGTCTATGCAGTCCCAGACACAGCAGAGTACTATGCATTAGATTTTGTGACACATTTCTCTGTATCCATTTATCAGATGGGGTAGCCTATGTTGTCATTGAGGCTGACGGTGCAGTCAGCATTCATCTTAAAAGGTGTTCAAGATGGTTGAGGTCAGAGGTCTATAGCAGGCCACTCACAGATCTTCCACTTCAAACCAAGTAAATCCTATCTCATGGAGCTCGCCTTTTTGCACAGGGGCACTACCATACTGCAACAGGGTTGGCTCTTAAAGTGAAGGGAAACTTTAATGCTACCACATTCTTTAATTATGTGCCTCCAACTTTGTGGTAAAAGTTTGGTATCCCAATGCTTTTGTCCATATAGAGTATATACAAATGTACTAACCCTGAGCTCCTCTGTAGTATGTAGAAGCGATGCACTTGAACCTTTCCTGACCTGCAGTGTCCCACCTACAGGAAAGAACAGAGTGGTAACTATTGAGTGGTTTGTAAGACTGAGGGACATGTGAGAAACCATATTCAACACTTACAGCTGGAGGCTGAATGGAACTCCAAGCACCTCAAACCGCTCCATCTCAAAGTCCACGCCAATAGTAGCTTTGTAATTTTTGTCAAAGACATCTTTGCAAAATCTATAAAGAAGATGCAGAAAAGATAAAAACCATAGATTTACAAGTTAACGCCGTCTGTTAATTTGTTAAATAAAAGCTCATTCTGAGTACACATTAAACAGTGGCTTCTTTACTTTTTCACTTAAGTAATGATTACCTATTAATAAGACATGTTTTCCCTACAGCCAGGTCTCCCACCACAATAACCTTGGAGATTTTAAATCTGTGGTACAGAGAGAGATATAGATAGAGAGAAAGAGAGAGAGAGAGAGAGAGAGAGAGAGAGAGAGAGAGAGAGAGAGGATACAGCATTCTGTTAAAACACAAATGTACTCGTAATTTAGTAGAATGTAATTAAGTAATTGTGATTGATGTAAATAAATACAATATTTCAGATGATGCTACATAGAAAAAAAAAGAGTGCAAACTGGCAATTCAAAAGAAAGAAAAGGAAAAGAAAGAAAATGCAAATTGTCAGTGTATTTATGTGTGCGTAAAGTGACAGTGAATAATGGGATTATATATATATATAAGTTACAATGATCATCTTTTACATAGAGGTAAGTCATTGTACAGTGCAATAGCAAATGGTAGGGATGATTTCCTGAACCGTTCTGTCAATCAGTCTGTTGGAGAATGAACTCCGCTGCCTCATGTAGTGGGTGAGATGAATTTTCCATGATAGACAGGAGTTTGTTCAGTGACCTGTTGTCCCTCACTGTCTCCAATCTGTCCAGACTCACCCCACAGTGCCAGTTCTCTGCTCCTGGCAGGCTGTCTTCACTTTGGCATTAAATCCATCTTCAGTGTGTAAAGCAGCCCCTTTACTGAAGCACTAGAGAGGATGAAATATAGATACTTGGGATATTATATGAGAGCATTTACAGCAATAACAATTACACTAAAATAACACAATCACTACCAGGGTGTTTTACAGAGCCACACTTCCATTAAAAGCAAACAGAAACTTTTACTGAACCGTAACAGCTTAAAACTGTGCACAGATGATGCAACTTCTTCACTTTGTTGGCACGGCTGATAAAGTACCTCTGTAAAAAAAATGGCCTGCTTTTCCAGAAATAAGAAATTCTCTGCTATTTTTTAATAGATATTGAGAGCATGTTGTTTACTGCAAAAAACTCATCTGTGAGGAGAGCTCTGTGAAAGGGTGCATAGCTCCCTATATACACAATTCAATTACATTTTCACACACACACACACACACACACACACACACACACTAATTCCTTATGCCATCTCGGGGAGTTTTTCCTTGCCACAGTCGCCATCGGCTCACTAATCAGGGACAACCTTACACTTATAAAGAACATCTTATTCATTCTTTATCACCACATTATCTGTGTAAAGCTGCTTTGAGACAATGTTCATTGTTGAAAGCGCTATACAAATAAAAATTAACTGAATTGAATTGAACAGTTGCCACTGGCTCACTCATTAGGGAAAACTTAGAATTATAGGGAACAAACATATACGCTTACTAATAAATGTATATGTTTATAACTGATTTATCTGTGTAAAGCTGCTTTGAGATAACGTTCATTGTTAAAAGAGCTATACAAATAAAAATTATTTCAATATGATTTTAATTATTAATATAGATTTTGAATAAATGAATCTCCTTGACAACACTTAAATAAATCCCCAGGAGATCTTTGCCCAATCCCTTACTTTTAAAACTAAAGCTGTGTTTACTGAGCCATAATATGTAGTGAATAAACAGATGAATGATTCAGCCATGTGAAATCAGGCAGAGTCGGTTACGATGAGTGATGTATTACCTTTGGCAGCTGGCTAATGATGCGGTCCTTGCGAACAGGAGGCAGGACACTCATGATGAAATCACTGGTTGGAGAAACAGCAGAGTATGAATCACACTTCACAATGTGAGAACAAGAAACACACCTCAGATCAACCAGATTACTGTTGCTGTTACTGTTACTTTTGCTTCAATACAAATCTCTCTGTTTCTGGTCTGTTTAGTGCATATTGTAGAATCAGATTAAAGCTTGGTTAAAAATGAGAAAAATCAGCTTGCTTCTAGGAATTTATCCAAATTCCTAACAAATCATGTGTACATATAATACACTATATAGTGTATACACCTTTTATTTATCATGGATTGTATTGTGACAGCTAGCTTTTAGCATTCAGATTGTCCACATGGTCAGTCATATCATGCAAGCTAACATGTGAGATTAGCAATGAAGCTATTGTTAACCCTTATTTTCTGTGCACAAACTGTTGAGCAAGAACAATAAGAATATATGCATAGAGATCTTTAGATGGAGATTATAATATATATATATATATTCCTCCTGAACAGCTTCTGCACATTCTCACTGCCTGTACCTTGTATATTTATTTGCTGTACATATATTTATCTGCACTTGTCAGTTCACACATTGCTACTATTTGCACTTCTGGAGATGCAATGACAGGTTCGTTCTTTCTTTCTTTCTTTCTTTCTTTCTTTCTTTCCTTCCTTCCTTCCTTCCATCCATCCATGCTAGCGAGTGAGTACACCCCTCACATTTCATCATTGTATTATATCTTCTCAAGGGACAATACTTTACAAATTATACTTGGATAGGTTTTAGAGTAGTCCATGTGCAGCTTGTACAGCAGCACAAACATACAGACATTACTGTCGGAATAGCTGGCAACAAAAGTAAGTACACCCTAAGTGATTACAGCTGTATGTAATTTATGCAAAGCCATGGAAAACCATGCAAAGCCTCATGTTCAGCATGTTCATGTTTTTGTTTGCTTGACAGGACCATACAAATTTGTGTATCTTGTATTAGAGCAGTTCAAATTTGGTGCTTTGAGTACAATTCTCTCATACTGACCACTGGATGATCAACATGGCATTTCACAGCAAAGAACAAAGAAAATTGTTGCTTTCCACAAAGATGGACCGAAGCTATAAGAAGATAAAATCCTCAAACTGAGTTACAGTGCAGTGGCCAGGGTCATACAGAGGTTTTCCAAGACGGATTACACTCGGAACAGGCCCCACAAGGGTCCATCAAAAAAGTCGAGTCCTCATGCTGCATGTCAGGTGCAGAAGCTGCTTCATTCTAATATACAGACGCATGAGTCCTGCCAGCATTGCTTTAGAGGTTGCAGAAGCAGAAGGTCTATTTGTCAGTGCTCAGACCATACGCTGCACACTGCAACAAGTCAGTTTGCATGGCCCTCGTTCCAGAAGGAAGCCTCTTCTGAAGCTGGCTCACAAACAGTATGCTGAGAGTACCGAAAAATTGTGTCTTGCCTACATGGTGGTGGCATCATGGTCGGGGGCTGCATGAGTACTTCTGGTACTGGGGAGCTGCGGTTCATTGAGGGTAACATGGATTTCAACATGTATTATGACAGAACACGATGCCCTCTCTTCAGAAACTGGGCTGAAGCAGTTTTCCAACATACAAATCAAAACGATGGGTTACTTAACATAATGTCAGGTTCTTTGATAACAGAGTGAGGTGTTTTACTATGTTTTAGTTAGCCCTTCGAAGGCTCGCCTTGTAAAGCCCTTAGATAGCTTGATGCCACCAATTCCCTACCGTAGTAATTTAATACTCTATAGGTCAAGAAGGAATAGTGCGCTTTGATGCAGACACTATGCCGAATTTCGCGATGTCACTCAGCATGATCCAGTATGACTGGTTTCGCAACCTGTGCAGCTCTGGTAAATTTCATGCCCAGGAGGATTAAGGCAGTGCAAGATAACAATGCTGTTTACACAAAATATTGATGTTCACTTAGGGTGTACTCACTCTGGTTAACAGTTATTTAGACAATAATGACTGTATGTTAAGTTATCATCATTGGACAGTAAATCTGTACTGCTATACAAGCTACACATTGACTACATAAAATGTATCCAAGTTTAATTTCTATAGTATTTCCCCTTGAGGAGATACAGTATAATACAATGGTTGCTAAAATATGAGGGGTGTAATCACTTTTGTGTGAAATTTCATCTAACTATCCCTCCATCCATCCAGCCATCCACATACCGGTATCTAACTACCTACCTATTTATCTATCAATCTATGTATATAGATATCAGTTTTAGATTTGCTTTACTGCCTTGTCGTGTGGGGGCACACTCCAATTATTACATTTTTTTACACTAACATTTTTATCCTGCTTAATTGTTAAAAGAAAATGAACAGAAATATGTGCATCATTAACCTGATACTGAAGTAGGAATGTTTATTTTAGAAAAGCACCTAAATATATTTCTTAATTAATGCAAACTAATGAATAAAGAAAGCTTTCTGTTCTAGATTTACTGATTAAACAAATCACAGAAAATATAGTTTACTACTAATAGTAAGTAATAGGCAGTGTTGGGCAACGTTACTTTTAAAAGTAATGCATTACAATATTGAGTTACTCCCCAAAAAAGTAACTAATTACGTTACTTAGTTACTTTTTATGGAAAGTAATGCGTTATATTACTTTTGCGTTACTTTTATCTCTTTCAGGCCTTACAGGTGTAACAGGTGTAATATAGATAATTGCCATTAAGAAATCAGTTATATTAGGGCAAAAGACATGTCTTAAACATTTAAAATGTTTAATAACTTCTTAGAGAACAATAAGATGATCGACTAAATTTTGACCACAAGGCTGAACACTTTCCAGTCGCACTTCTGTACACTGCTTTTCAATCTGCTTCGCCGTCAGGAATGTAACGTGCAATTCCGTAAATATGACCTCGTCCTCGTCTACATCATTCTCTGCTTCATCATCAGCTTGAAACATTCTGAACACTTTTACAAAGTTTGCGCTATTATCAGTGACCGTGGCAGTTTATCTTCCCACAAAGAGCAAATGAGCTGTGAATTTTTTCTCTCTCTCTCTCTCTCTCTCTCTCTCTCGAGATGGCATCGTACGTGTGTCTCCCACGGAAAACTTTTATTCTGAGCAGTCCATAGATCTGCAGTGGTGGAAACATATTCCAAGTCGGCAAAAGTTTTCTTTAGTTCTGTCTCCATTTCCATATATGCCTTATATGCCCATCCCCCCCGCACACACACATCTGTAGTGCTGTGCTTTGCATGCAGATGTTTTTTTTTTTTTTTTTTTTTGAAGTGGTATTTTTTGCAGTTGACAAGAGCTTTTCACCAACACATAATCTACACTTAACCATTATTCCTTTCTCCTTTTCCTCGACTATTTCAAAATAATAAGAATACTTCCATCACAGTAATGTAATCCCTAGTTTGCCATCTCCGCTTCTGACCAGCTTCTGTTCCCGCTGCTCGCACGTATGAGTGCGCGATTCTACGTGACTACGTTCATTTTAATTCAGTATTTATTTTTTTTTTATGCAAAATAATTTAACTGAAAAGTAACTCGCATTACTTTTTTAAAAAGTAACTCAGATATTAGTGTGTACATTTATAAAGTAACGCGCTACTTTACTCGTTACTCCAGAAAAGTAATATTATTACGTAAAGCACGTTACTTGTAACGCGTTACCCCCAACACTGGTAATAGATACGTATGTTATACTAAACGTAATAGCAAAATTGCATTTATTTTTAATACATCATGAACTGAAATCAGTGTGTGATCTGAGAAGCAATTTAAAATACCCCGTTATTTAATTTATTATAATTGTGATAGTTTCCACTTTAACTTTAGTCTAGAATTAAAGCTGCTTCAACCACAACGTTTATTTTAAATTCCACACAAACACACTCTCTCTCTCTCCCTCTGTCTCTCAAACACACACTCACACTCTCTCTCTCTCTGTCTGTCTCTCTCTCTCTCTCACACACACACACACACACACACACACTCTCT
>JAAIIK010000136.1:992461-1012461 GCA_014706435.1 Silurus glanis | reverse complement strand
TGAGCGAGCCGGTGGCGACTGTGGCAAGGAAAAACTCCCCGAGATGGCATAAGGAAGAAACCTTGAGAGGAACCAGACTCAAGAGGGAACCCATCCTCATCTGGGTTGCACCGAATGTCCATTTATTACAGATACAACAGCTGTTAAAATTGATCAGAAAAAGCTAATCTGAACAGATGAGTATTAAGGCATGATTTAAAAATGGTCAGAGAGTCACTTTCTCATGGAAGAGAATTTCAAAGATGAGGAGCAGCCCAGCTAAATGCCCTAGATCCCATAGTGACTAAACAAACAGAAGGTACAACAGATGAAGAAGATCTGAGAACACGCTTTGGAATGTAAGTATGAAGCCAGTCAGAGAGATATGAGGGTGCAAGATTATGAAGAGCTTTAAAAGTGAAAAGCATACTGTAATCTTGTATTCTATTCGATATTTGACAGGAAGTCAGTGTAGATGATAGAGAACAGGAGATATATGCACAATGGAGGAGGTTCTAATAATTATATGGGCAGCTAAATTCTGGACCGATTGAAGATTATGAAGAAGTTTGTGATGTATTTGGCTTTTTATGCCAACCAGAAGAATCTCTGTTTTGTCAATATCCAGTTTGAGAAAATTGCACGAAAACAGATGAAAAGTATTATGTGAATTTTTTAAGTTGGACAATTTGAGTGCGCCTAGAGAGATAGGATTTAAACCAGCTAAGAGGGAAAACAGCAATAACTATAGAGAGTAATCGATCTAAAAGAACTTGATGGAAAATAGTATCAAAATTGCGCTTAAATGGAGTAATATAAGTATGGTTAAGAATCCAGAATCAACTGCTATCAGCAGATCATTAAAAACTTTTACCATGGCAGTCTGTGTACAGTGCAATGCAGGGAAACCGGATTGGAATTTTTCAAACAGGCTTTTTTTAAGGTGGGAAGCTAAGAAAACATTACAATGTGTAGGATAAGGTTGGAAATCTGTGGCACAGGGTATGGAGTTAAAAAAATTATGATTATAATATTGTGAAACGTGTACTTTCATATTTTCAAACATTATTTAGCCCATAAGTAAATTTGAAATTTTATGTGCATGTAAAAAATGATAAGACTCATTTAATTTAGCACGTTTATTCACAATAATTTTATGCAAACACAATAAATAATGTCGGGTTCAATCTCTGTGTTCTAAAGGCCTGTTCAAAGTTTTCACTCATCATAAGGCATATTTTACACTGACCCTTCATGTTTAGGTCACAGTTCCAACCTGCAGTATGTAAGAAAAATAAAAGAATAACGGCTCAATGCAAATCTAAATAGACCTCCATAGACTTGAAGAAATACGCTGCAATAAATAATATTAGGAATGAGTCGGGTATATGTACAGTACAGGAGTTGATTTATGGTATATTCTTGCAGAATCATCTTTTTGTGCTTTTTTTTTACATGCAACAAAAAAGCACCACTGCACCATTCCTCGGGTGTGTAATAGCCCTCCTGGCTATGCAGCTTATGTGCTTTTAATACTTAAAAATAAGCAAAACACTGTTTGGATCGGCCTTTGTTTACTGAGAATGTTCGGAAAGCTATTTAAAATAGTAGCATTCACAAAAGGCTCATGAACATCTAGTGATGTTAGTTTTTTTGTCCAGTTGCTAGCTGTTCAATTACATCAATAAAACCACAGCTTCCTGCTGGCATAAAAAATTTCCTCCACCCCTTTTTTACACTAACCACACTACCTTTATAAATTATTTTGCTTTATGAGATTGTGTCTGATGATCAAAATCTTTCAGACCATAATTTGTCAAAAACCTAGAACAAAAAAAAAAAATCACCTTTTCTATGTGAAGTGCATTTTAAAAGCACAACCAATGTAATCAGTTGACTTGTATTATAGACATGTATTGTTATCACTGTTGCAGTTGTTTTGACTGTGAATATGAATTACAATTTTCTATCTGAAAAACAGGAACATTATCTATTGTATAAGAAGTTTCGGGACGTGTTTGCCATTTAGTGCTACATTATTGCTTGATTTGTTTACAACCTTGACATCGATCCACAAGGCCTGACAGTGTTGCCATACTGTTTACCCACATCCTATTAGACATTAATCACAATTGCACAAACACAGGAGGCAGTGAGATACTCGAGGACCTCTAGAGAGAAGGCAGAGAGAGGCAGTTATAGATATACGGGGTATAAACATATCCCAGTGAACTGGGCTACACAAACCCATTACATTGAAACTTTTTATTACATTTGGTTGTTTCGATAATCTTAAATGAAAAGATTATATCTAGATAGCGGTTTTCCCACAACAAAATACCATGTGTAATTGCAGCTATTTGAAATAGATATAAATAGAATGCCTTAAACCCCTTCAAAAGGATGTATGAAACACAATTTAGCTGGTTGTTACTGTATATAAGTGTAAATAAATCCATCTCCCCCAAAGACACGTTTGAAAAAGATTAAAAAGTGCACATTTTTAGTGCACAACCCCTCGTTTGCATTAAAAAAAGAAAATAAGGAATCCCACAAGAAGTAGAATGTAATGAGGCGATTAATTCACAGTATATTAATGTATAATACTGAAATCAGACATTGACACTAGTTTACTACAAGTACAAATTAATGTGTTTCTTATCAAGATAAAACCCAGGCACAAGACACTGAATTGACCAGGTGAAAACACAGTTTTCTACTCAGGGTTGATGAAGCAGACAGTCAAGTTTTTATTCCTCCTCCAAGGTCTGATCAGTCATCGAAAAGTTGTGAGGAGCTACTGCGGAGAGCACCGTTCTGTGTGACATGGCCCTTCCCTCTCCGGCAAAAGTCAGCCCTGAGTAATCTGAAGAAGTAGATGAGAATCATGGTGTCCATGACTAGCACAGTTATCAGGAAGTAGCTGCCATGTTGCAGCAAAGACAAATTGATGACAATGTAATAGGTGATGTAAAACTGGGCCCCCAGGCGGAAGGTGACGTAGGTGAAGAGGTTGAAGAATTTGTTGATATAGTAGAGACGTGAACCCTGCGCTCCTGCCAGTTTCAGCAGCAGCCGTGCATGGAGGGTCATGCTGTTGACCTCCACCAGGAGGGCAACCGCTGCTCCAGCCACATAGCGCTGGTTGTACAGATTGTACAGGAAACACCACAACACCTGTGGGTTAAAGATCCAGAGATTAAAACATGAATGTCATAACAGGGGTAATGATATTGCATTTTTTTTTTGGTTAGGGGGGGTGTGAGGAGTGAAGGGAGTTTTTTTTTTAAATGGTTTTGATTTTGTGTTTATGGCCCTGTATTATGTTGGATATATGCTGGAATATAAAATATCTATTTTTTTTGTTCATTCTGTTGGTGTTTTCAGTTATTTACTGGGCTTTGTGTGTTTGTGAGTGCGAGTGCTTGTACATGTGTTGGACTTTTTTCTCAAGTTCTGCCAGCTCAGCAGTCTTTATTAAGGCTAATTTAAGTGCAAGTTCCCATTGATTAATAAAGAGCTCCAGTTCCACCGTTGTCTAGTCATCACAATGTTAACTTTAAGCTATGGGTTATTTATCAGTTATACATTTTTAATCATATTATTCAAGTATTGAAGTTTGGCAGTGAAAGCAATAGAAAAATTTACATAGTTAGGAGAGCAGAGGAATGTTTAAATGTCCACAGTAATTCATAGCTCTTTGTTCTTACTTGTTTATTTAATATAAACTAGATAAACTAAATATATGTAGAAATGCAATCTTGTCTGATTGTGATTGTTACTTCCTGTTTGACGCTTTGCACATTTACTTCATACAACTCTTTAATATAACATTTATTTATCCACAAATATAACCATACATCACTCACAATAATAAGTAACTGTAGGTTTATAGAACTCAACAGTGTTTCCTCCTCAGGCAGAGGTACACCATGAGGCATATCTATAACATAATATAATGCTAAACTTACTACTGCTTTACTTACAGTGTTTACATAAACACCTAAATGTGTCTGTAGATTATACACTGCACCCAAAATGGGATCTTTTAAGCTAGTCAAAACAATTCAGACAGGGTACTGCCATCAATGGAAACAGAACAGGGGAAATTGGCATTACTGTCATTTTTTTGTTTTTCATTGTTCTGTGTTGCGCTAATGCAACTCACCAAGAAGTGATGGAGAAGAAACTCCCATGATCCTATGGCATGTCCTGAAAATATGATGTCACCAGCATCTTGCACAAAATAACCTGCAACAGCAAAGACATCAGATTAGTTTGGATTTTGCATCATTAACCTTTCATCCTCAATTTGTACAAAATATTTAAATTTGTTCCTCAGTATTTGCTCAAATAGTTAGTTCTCGTATGTATAATTATACGGGAGAAATGCACTTTTAATAAAAACAAAGATTGCTAGGAGCATATGATTGTCTTATCAACCAAGCTGAACAGGATATGGGTTTTTTACTGACCTGCTGAAACACTCACTAGCAGGTAGCAGACTGGGGTGGAGAAAGAATGCATGTTGCCCAGCATCTCTGGCCATAAGCACACACTGCACAGTGATAAAATAACCACAGATCAATTTCTTTGAAGTGGACACTTTAATTGATTTCTTCCCTTAAACTACACATAACTGAAGTTTACAAAAAAAAGCAAATGACAATATTTCTATTAACTTTAATATTGATACTACAGTGCAAATGAATTATTGCATATAATCTGGTCATAGATGTGGAATAATCTTCTTTTGCAGCAGCTATAAAGCAAATAACAGATTTATAGTAATGCACTCTTCTTATGTTATTATTTTTATAGTGACTGCTTGTAGAGATTTGTATAACAAACACTCCACATAAACACATTCGTGAGACATTTATTTAACATTTATGGATTTATGGATTTTCCAGTGTCAGCACTTTGTAACAGTCCTTTAAGTTTTACTTTACTCTTTAGGACTTTAGGAAAAATTAGCATCACACTAAAACAGCATTCATTATTTTCCATGTCTCATGGTCATTATGTTACTACGTTATGGAAAATTAGATCCTGAACTCATGTTAATGTTTTTATGGCGTTTCAAATGTTTTCCCCATGTCCTCCTGGGTTTCCAGTAATTTTCCTATTTTTACCAAGACACACGCCTGTAGGCAAATATGTATCTCTAATGTGCTCACATTGTACCATTTGTTCTATTGCCTTATGGCAACACTGAATTTTGCGCACCAAGTACATCTTTTAAATTTACCATTTAATTCCTAAAACGGTTTCAGGAATATCAGTGTAGATGCTCTTTAAATTTTGTACCCAACCATATGGCATTTGGCAGAGATCTAGAAGCCTTATCTAGAGCAACTAAGGCAGCTTGGTAGCGCTTGATTTGAACTCACAACCTTCCAGTCAGAAGTCCAACATCTTAAACCCTGAGCTAGCACTTTCCAAAAAATACCACTTGAACTAAACCAGGAACCCATTCTCCCCAAAAAATATGTACGCTGCTCTTGAATTTAGATCAAGAAATAAACTGTGTCAACTTCAATCAGCACTTGCTCTTTCTCTGACCCAGACTTATTAACCAGTCTCACATGTCACTGACTATGGTACATCAGGCATTCACAAAGCCAATGAACCAACAAAGTGAACATCATTCTAATCATCATTGATCACTTTTCCAAGCCCCTCTACCTGATACCAAAGTTACACACAGCCTTTGAACCTTAGAAAGTATTAGGACTGAGAAGTATATTCCAACTCCAAAGTTTGAAAAAAGTATTTTTCATCACACTTAGGACAACATCCAAGTAGCGAGGTCACAATAGGAAACAGTCTTTTTGTGGCTTTAACCAAGAGCATTGGGTCAGATTACTCCCATGGGCTGAGTATGCTCAAATTTCCTTGAAGCATTCACTTTCTACTGCATCCTTATTTGCCAACCTCCCCTAATTTCATGGCATGTCAACCCAATGGACACTGCAGCAGTCCACAAATGATTCAAGCAGAGTGAGCAAATGTTGAAGGCAACATATCAGAACAAGTAATACCAAATAAATTAGTGGAAGTAAAACACGCATCGATACCACCTGAACCCCTTAAAATGGAGAATCTGCAAATTCTAGAGAACCGTAATCAAAACCATATTCAACCAACACTGCAGAGAACCCCGTTTATAATTAACAGGGAGAACTATGGTTCAAGCTAAATGTTCTGGATCCCAGCACACAACATCCTCAACTCCCTCCTTGTTCATGACTTTCATGCAGAGCATCCAGAAAAAAAATCAAACCTCATCCCAACCAATCTGACTCATTTCCCATGTTGCACCTCCAATCACAAACATGGCTACTATTAACTCCAACTTCCCGTTCACATGCTCAAGTTCACCCCATGACTGATAACACACCTACACACCGCTATACATAAGCTCACTCACAACACAGACATTTTGTAAAGTATTCATTCTGCTCTGTTCATGCATTTAACATACCAAGTCATTATTTTAATATTGCTCATTCTGCACAACCCATGTTTGTTTTCTCATTTTCTGATTATAGTGTTGTCTTCTGAATACCTCCTTGTAAATTACCAGACACTGATTTAGAATGAATGGACATTGGAGAACACATTCTTTCAATACAAGTAATGGTAAAAAAAAAAAAAAAAGATTTATTTATTGAAAAAGTCACTAAAAACGATAAGAATGATAAATTATATATGAAAGTTATATTAGGTTTCTGTCTTTCCCTGCAATGTGCTTCTGTTTCTGTGTATTCAGTTCTCAAAGAGTTTCTTTCAAACATCTTAAAATCTAGGTCACATAAAGATCTGATGTAGGACAGAGTATTTCTCTATAATAAAAGGTTTCAAGTTAGAACCCATTTATGAGTATAAGCATCTTACATTTCAAACTAACTCTTCTAAGCGAGCATACATGCGAAAATATTGCAAAACATCAAAATTAAAATCATGCTTGTTTATCAGGAAGTCAAATCAGCACTAAAACAGCCCAAACTCCATCCCTTTATAAATCCTGGAACTATACGTTAGCAATCCAAAATTTGCACAAACTCTGTAGCTTTTTAACACCATCATTCAAATAAAGCATCACTGTATGCTGTAAGGTATCACTGTCACTTACCAGGTGATGGCCCATGGGCCGGTAAGCATTGAATGGACCAGAGACACACTGAGGTTTCTCCACTTCCAGGAGCGAAGCTTATCATGTTCTACTACTTTTGGCAGGGGCAGCTTTCGCAGGAAGTGATGGACCACCCTGAACACAAGAGAGAACAACAACACAGAGAAAACAGGGTACTGGTCCACCATCAACAATATGCTATCCATCTTCTCCCGCCTTCCTTTGTAACGTCCCCTGTGGTGTGCTCTGGGCTTCCTAGCCTATCCCTTCAATGTTTGGTCTTTCTTGCCCCTTTTTGTATTCCTTATTAGCCGTCACACATTGTCTCGCATTTCTTTGCTCCCTGAGGCTTGAGAGGGAGTCTGAATTCTGTGCATTATTCCCCTCCCTTGTGCCGAAAAGACTTCTGCTGCTGCAGCTCCTACAGGCTGAATGTTATGAGAGGGGTGATGGAAAAAGAGGGGGAGTGTAGAAGAGAGAAGAGAAGACAAGAGTGGAGAAAAGGGAGGGGTGTGAGTCCAAAAAAAAAAAAAAAAAGGCCAGGAACCAAGGAGGAGCTATGTTGAATTAATTTATGAAATCATAACCGGGATATCTGAGCCAGAAGCCATCACATTTTTTCAAAGGGCTGAAACAGCAAGACAAAATGGCTGATTGTTTTCACCCAACAATGTGTGTGTTTGTTGTGGACAAATTGCAGGCATTGTCACGAGACATACAGTTCACCATTTATTTCCTGTTGTCAGTAGTGAATTCCAATGAAGTGCTGTAGTAATGACCTTAAACATGCACTGTATGCAGTCTGTCATCGAAATTAAACACCCAGTTATTAAAGAGAGATGCAAGACAGCAAGTAGGTCTAGTGTGTCTTTATATGAGTGTGGGATGTGTGTGAAAGAGAAGCCTGTATTTCCCCCCAGTCCCCACTCCCTGTCAGTGGGGGAAGGGTGGTGAGGATAGTCATACGTCATGCATGATGAACGAGCAGTATCTAAACACTGATCACTGGTCATAATTATCATAATGAATATTAACATGAAAATATAATAAAAGAAAAATAGTAAGCTTCTGTAGAGCACTTTGCATATGTTAATCATCTGGAACTATGAAGCAGTTCTCAAATCCAGACAATCCCATTTGGGTAATGGCACAGGCTCACCACAGGAGACCACAACCACTTGACTAGTGTGCTCTCTCAGTATTTTAATTAGATTAGATTATAAAAATGTCTTAACATGTCTCAGAAAAAGCATATGCCAGCCAATAATCTCTGGATTTTTCCTGATTCTTTAATTTTATTACGAGCATAAACCAGAATAAAGCAGAGAAGGCCGAAAACTGGAAATTATTTTAGTTTCTAGTATAAATTTGAATTGAAATAGTCACAAGAGGGCAGCAAAAACACATATGCGCATACAGGCTCTCCTCAGTAATCAGGTTATTAATGATTAATTGGTATCTATACAAAGTGTGTTGGATCTATAACACAATTCATAAACTTGTGCTCCAGTACATCTGATCAAATGCACACTATCATCTTGTGCTTGTTACAACAGCAGCTACGATAGTTCCTCTCCGCTGTTTCTCTTTTTCTACTCATCTTGAGGCATCTAGAGATTGGGCCAGCTCCAGTTGTATGCCACCTCATGAATATTTCTGACCTTTAAATAGAAGATGCAGACCCAGCAAGTATTCCAAGCCATCTAGAGATGTACCAACTCCAGTTGGATCCCACTTCATGAAGATTTGGACATTGGACTTTAAGGATGAACAACATTTTAATCAATACTTAAAATATCATTCTATATTTACTGTATCTCCATCATTGAACTTTTAAGGGCATGGAGAAGTTGGTGTTGAATCTATAATGATCTCAGATGTTGAGGTAATTTATGAGTTGTTTACTAGCAGTGGTCGATAGTCTGCTATATATCTGCTATCAATGGACATTCGGTGCAACCCAGATGAGGATGGGTTCCCTCTTGAGTCTGGTTCCTCTCAAGGTTTCTTCCTTATGCCATCTCGGGGAGTTTTTCCTTACCACAGTCGCCACCGGCTCACTCATCAGGGACAAACTTACTTATAAAGAACATATTCACTTTTAATCACCACATTATCTGTGTAAAGCTGCTTTGAGACAATGTTCATTGTTAAAAGCGCTATACAAATAAAAATGAATTGAATTGAATTGATAGTAACAAACTAAATGTAATTCATTACTGTACTTAAGTAGCTTTTTTGCATTTCCATTTGGGGAGTCATCATCTACTCCTCCTACTATAGTGCAGATAATTTGTGATGTCAGATATTCCTGTGATGAATTCGATCCTGTTAAACCTAACAAATCAGGGTCTGTCAAATCTACTGTGTTTAGGATGTGGTGTGGGAAAGCACAAATTAATGTTTTCGGACCAGACTCCTTGCAATAACCTACAGTTTACTCCCAATACAATCTGTGATAAATACAACTTAATAAAACATAAATGTGATTAGCATCTTATACAAACCCACTTTATCTTTACACACAAAAATTGCAAATGTTGTTCATCGAGGAACAATGTGCTAAGTCTCCAGGCTTTCTTTCACAAGCGACGAGGAATATCAGAATATTTATGTAATAATGATTTGTACAGACTTTATATTTAAATAATAACAAAAACCCGAATATGCAAAGAAAAATATGTGTTAAAAGAATTCCCTCTTTTAATTTTGCTTGTTCAAAGCATTGTAATTAACTATTACACCCTAGACTGTCTGGTTACATATTTCCACTGTGTGTTGGCTGTATGGCTCAGTCACTGGCAAGGAATGCACAGAGCTGTTGTTGTTAGTGAAACTAAGAACTCCAGTACACTAAAGCATGCAGCAGAGCAGTATCACTGAAAGCATGTATAAAAGACATTCATGCCTTAATCGTCATCTGTTTCATTCCTTACTGTTTACGTGTTTAAAGTGTTTTCTAAGTAATGCCACATGCTTTGACTGCAGTGAACAAAATAACTTGTAAGGTTATACTGTATTAGGATGTATTGAGTATAATATATTTCCACTGAAAATATCCAGCATGATCTGACATGCGACTATTTAAAAATAAAACATAAAAATGTTGTACTTCTTTCAAAAATTTAGCAAATTCATTAATACAATTATTTTCAGTTAGATTGTAACCGGTATTCAGTTAGATTGTATTTTCAGTAATACAATCATTACTGTACTGAATGGACATTCGGTGTCACCCGGATGAGGATGGGTTCCCATTTGTGTCTGGTTCCTCTCAAGGTTTCTTCCTCATAACATCTAAGGGAGCTTTTCCTTGCCACAGTCGCCACGGCTGCTCATCAGGGATAAATGCACACCATTCACCTTGACTGTTGATTTCTGTAAAGCTGCTTTGAGAAAATGTCTGTTGTGAAAAGCGCTATAGAAATAAACTTGACTTGACTTGACTTGAATTAAATCATTAGGATATGTAATCACTTTTATTGATTATAATGGGAATGGTTCTTGTTTTTGATGGACTCTTCAATGGTCCTCATGGGTCTTTAATGGTCATTTATTGCTGTCTGATCACTTTTTGGTATCTACTGGACACCAATAGGGACCATTAGGACTTCATTAAGCATTCAGTTTCCAAAATGTTTTTATGATCCCTTAATGATGTACAAACACACAATTTTTTTTTTCACAGAAGAGTTATAAAGTTATTAAACCAACAATACAGAATAGTGTGGAAGTCCTAAGAGGCCATGCATTATAATATTATTTGTTTGTTTGTTTTCTTGTGCTCTCTACTTAATTTACTTGTGATCTCGACATAACAAGTTGTTTCCTTGTCATGACAACATCATTTTTGTTCAATAACAAAAGTTGCTTTCTCGTGATCTCAACATATTAAAAGTTGTTTTCTCATTATCACGACATTTCTCGTGATCTCAATGTAAAAAACAGTTTTCCCTGACGTGATTGTATTGCAAGAAAATATCGTGCCTTCTGAATGACAGCTTCATTCTCAATTGTCTGACATTTATGTATAAGTTGTCACTTGCTGACAGGCCGAGTTTTTTTTAGTTTGAGTCCCTGATCAAAGTCAAAGCGAATGTGATCATCCATGATGCTGCGATGATGCTGCCTCTAGAACATGCTCTCATGCCAAATACACTGAAAAATGAAGTACTGATCATGAGGAAACAATGCTTGTTATGTCGAGATCACGAGAAAATGAAGTCGTAATAACAAGAAAACGAGAATAAAAAAAAAAAACTATAATGCATGGTCTTTTAGGACTTCCATAGAATGACACTTAATTCAAAACTTTTACAAGGATGTATTGCCTTTTTATTTAGCATGACTATGCTATGATTTTATGATTTCTTTGTCAATCCATTTGTGCCATTTTCCTTCCACGCGGTGGATTTTCCATGTACGCCGTTAAATTGTCCTTTCCTACGTTCCGTACGGATACAGGAAGCGTTGCTTAGAGACGGGAGACGTTGCAGACTTTGGCAGAATCCATCCAAGATGGAGAAGTACGAGAAAATTAAAGTGGTCGGCAGAGGAGCGTTCGGGTACTGCAGAGATCATCGCGTTAAAACTCGCTTTTAAAAATGTTGCATTTTCTAAATTAGTCGGATCGATTGCATGCAAATGTTTTTTTTTATTATTAAATCTAAATGGATTCATTTGAAACAGAAAGTTTTGCTGTACTTTTTGTGCGCGTGCGCCTGTGTCTTAGGTAGTTTACTGATCTACGGAAAAGCAACAAATGGACACTGAAAATGAAATAGTCACTTTTTAGATATTCATATTCCTTGATTTAATCATAATATTAGATTATAATACAGTGTGTTTATCACATGCATGCGTG
Source organism: Silurus glanis (assembly GCA_014706435.1). Taxonomy (NCBI): domain Eukaryota; kingdom Metazoa; phylum Chordata; class Actinopteri; order Siluriformes; family Siluridae; genus Silurus; species Silurus glanis. The sequence continues at coordinate 1,000,480 of JAAIIK010000136.1, read as the reverse complement.
AGAATTTTTTGACATCACTTCTTTAGGGGCAGTAAAAAGCGTTCTGACCTGATTGCAGTGAGAAACAGACCGGACTCAAGTCTTCATCTTGACCACTAGCTTTTCTTTTTATGGGACAGGATTGTGCATCTTTGCCGTCGCCGATCTGATGGTGCTTTGGTGATTCTGAAGGAAATCCCAGTGGAGCAGATGACCAGGGATGAGCGTCTTGCCGCACAGAATGAGTGCCAAGTTCTGAAGTTACTCAACCACCCGAACATCATCGAGTATTATGAAAATTTCCTGGAGGATAAGGCGCTCATGATCGCGATGGAATATGCACCAGGTAACACATTTCCTAGTGTTTATTGTGATACCTTACCATATACAATTCATTCAAATGAAAGGAAACTTAGACTTTTGGAGCAAATGACTAGTCAGTGAGTGGAATAAATGATGTTCCTCCAGATCAGATCAGTTAATCAGTCTGAATAAAAAGCATTCTGAACCTTAGGTCATCAAACCAAAACGTACATGTGGTTCATTTATTAAAATGTGAGTAATATTTTAAACTTTACTGACTCAAACAATACCTGTAAATGCATTTATTCTTTGCTGTTGAAAGTAGAAATAAAGTTTTGTGATCTAATCTTTATATCTTGATATTCTAGGAGGAACTCTTGCTGATTACATCCAGAAGCGATGCAATTCCCTGCTGGATGAAGACACCATACTGCATTTCTTTGTGCAGATCTTACTGGCTCTTTACCACGTGCACAACAAACTTATCCTTCATCGAGATCTTAAAACTCAGAACATTCTTCTCGACAAGCACCAGATGATAGTCAAGATAGGAGACTTTGGGATCTCCAAAATTCTAGTTAGCAAGAGCAAAGCTTACACTGTACGTGCCATGTGATTCTATCACAGTTTTACTTGTAACCATTGAGCATATTTGTGCTGTAATTATATACTTGTGCTTGTAATGGCAGGTGGTTGGTACACCTTGTTACATCTCGCCTGAACTGTGCGAAGGAAAACCGTACAACCAGAAGAGTGATATTTGGGCTTTAGGCTGTGTGCTCTATGAACTCGCAAGCCTCAAAAGGGCCTTTGAGGCAGCTGTAAGAAACATTTTTACTTGATTTGTCTCAGAGCAACCCGCCTGAATGTGTATTACTACCTGAAAGTGTGTGGTGAAAATCTAAAAGGAGTTGTTTTCTGTTTTCAGAACCTCCCAGCATTAGTCCTAAAAATCATGAGTGGTACTTTCGCCCCGATTTCAGACCGCTACAGCCCCGAGCTGCGACAGCTCATCCTCAACATGCTTAACCTGGACCCGTCCAAACGACCCCAGCTCAATGAGATCATGGCCAATCCTATCTGCATCCGGCCTCTGCTTAACCTCTACACTGACATCGGCAATGTCCGAATGCGCAGGTTGGACAGTTTAACATCCACTGTACAACAATGACTCACAATAACACACTCAAATCTGACTTCTGATAAATACGTTTACTCAGTAACCTATTTCCAATAGAATTGAAAAGCCACTGCCCAGCATGCAGACAGGTGCTCATGGCAGACCAGGAAGCCATGTGACTGGAACCAGAACAAGGGGTTAGATTTCCTCTCTCAACACCATGTATTGTTTTGGAGTCATTGCATAATTTTATATGGGATATATTTATGAAATAGCCCAATTATATCTATAATTATAATATATAATAAAATTATAATATAATAAATAGTGCCTTTTTACAGACATATCAGCATTACATGTTTATCCAGTGTTAGGGGTGTAATGGTACATGTATTCGTACCGATATTTTCCGTTACAGGGCTTTCGCAATCCTTTGCGGTAAAATCTGAGTTCCCTCAGGAACATATTAAGTGGCGGCCTCACACTTTGAATGCATTTTTTTAATTAATATTATTAAACTTAGGATCCGTAATGTTATTTCGAAGAATTTACAATGCGTGAAAAATCGCGTTTTTCGCGATTTAGCCGCGATCCAGGCTGAATTTTTCAAAACCCTTTCTTAGTGAGCACCTAAGACCCAAGAGGAAGGTATGTTCCAAATTTCATTGCAATCCGTTCAGTGGTTTTTGAGCTTTCGTGATGAGTGAGTGAGTCAGTCAGTGGTATTTGAGCTTTATATATATATATAGATAACTAATGTTATAAATATAATATAACGCTAGAATTTTGTGTTCTGTTACACCCCTATTAATTGATTCAACTGGTATTAAGCACTTCGTATTTTTGTTTTATTAATATTAATGTTACTGCTTATATTAGTACTATTACTACTTTTTCTACTGTCAATAATAATAAGGATAATATACTCAAAGTGTATTTTTTTTCAGGTGGGTTGTCAAGCTTAATTTCAACCAAAATGATGCACTCTCTGCCCTTATCATCTGTGTATACATGGGGGAGTGGAATCTCGACGCCTCTCCGCTTGCCCATGCTCAACACTGAGGTTCTGCAGGTTTCCCTGGGACGCACACAAAAGATGGGGGTCACCAAATCAGGACGCCTCATTACCTGGGAGGTTAGTTGGTTGAAACAGAATAGATAGACCTCTAGAGTTATTATGATCTAGATTATTAGGATTCAGGTTAAAAGTGCTCACGTCTCTTACTTCTATTTCCTGGCTGCACACACAACGTTTTCTTTGTGTGTTCTAAGTGTGTTGTCTGTATTGTCTGTGTGTGTTGTGTTTCCATTAAGCCTGTTTAACACCGACATGCTCACTAATCATATACACTGTATGGACAAAAGTATCGGGACATCGGACTTTTCCAGCCATATGTCGTTACGAACAATTACTAACAGTTCCGAAACTGTTGGAGTTGAAGGCACATAACTGTATAGGATGCTTCAGCATGACATGGGCTCTAACCTGAACCCTATTGAACACCTTTGGGATGAATTGGAACACTGACTGCACCCCAGGGCTCCTATGAGCACAAATATCCATAAGTACACTCCAAAATCTAGTGGAGCATCTTCCCAGAAGAGTGGAGATTATTATAACAGCAAATGGGGACTGAATATGGAATGGGATGCTCAGAAATCACTACGAATCTTATGGTCAGGTGACAAACTTTTGTCTAAACAGGGTCCGCGAGAGACCAGGAAAATCAGCCAAACAAATTAGTTATGTGGCAAATACAATTCCGCAATAAACCGGGGGCTCCAGATTCGAACCTCAGTAAAATTACTGCAATTCCCAAAAAAAATTAGACGAAATTTTACAGAACAAAACGAACTCTTTGAAGATGAACGCTTTGAAACTTCTTTTGTTGAAATATTTTATTTCACTAAATGAGCTATTTATCTTTGATCTGTTGTGCCAGGCTCCCACTGTGGGCTGTGGCGAGGCTTCTCTACCTGGTGCTCTGGAGCAGATGCAGCCCCAGTTCATCTCCCGGTTCCTAGAGGGGCAGTCTGGCGTCACCATCAAATCTGTCTCCTGTGGAGACCTTTTTACAACCTGTTTGACGGGTACACATAAACATAGCAAAATGCAAGTTTTGTGTAAAAATGCGAAAGGAAATGTCCTCTCTTTGCATGTCCTATTTAGGTTTAAAATACTAGAACACAAGTCCAGTCACATTGACCTACTATTCCTAGAAGATGCACTGTTTTCTCTCCATAAATCATTTTTGCTAAAAATTTAAAGAGTAATTCAAAGAGTGAAACAACATTAAACCATTAATCCAGTAGCTCAACACAGCTTTCTACATTATCTGCTTTTACCGTGCTATTGCTTTTCCCTTTACAGTTTATTACAGATGGCAGATTAATATATAATGCTTCTTTTAGGATTATACTGTTTTTGGTTAATCCTAATTCCAGTTCACTCTTTGTTCTGAGCTGTTAATTCTCCAGTCTTCTCTCTTTGCTTACAGACAGAGGCATAATTATGACATTCGGAAGTGGAAGCAATGGGTGTCTTGGACATGGAAATTGCAACGACATAACACAAGTAAATGTTTCCTATAGCTTCTTGATATTCAGTGCTAAATGGTAGGGAGGTTCAGCATTAGCATTTAAGAAGAGTGAGAGTTTTAATCTAAGAACTGCCAGAGAGCGAGTGCTTTACCCTGGGGCGAGACCACTGGCCCTCAAATGCTGAAATTTATGTTGAATTATTGTATTTTTTTTTATCTGCTTTGGATTAAAGTGTGTGACAGATTGATGCATATCTCTGCATTTCTGAGGGGTTTAGTTTTAATCTTGAGGAAGACTAAAAAATGAGTAGGGGTGTTATCAATTGAATTAAATTCATAATATTTTTATAGCACTTTTAACGATGGACATTGTCCCAAAACAGTTTTACAGAGATAAAGAGGTTATAAAGTTGGAGTGTACAAGTTTAGTGCCTATAATCGTGTTTCTTATAGTTTATTCCTAATAAGGAATAAACTTATAAGTTTTTAACCTTTGCCAGTGGGAACTGTGGCACGAGGAAGAAACCTTGAGAGGACCCAGACTCAAAAGAGAACCCCTCCTCATCTGGGTGGCATGAAATATCCATTCATAACAGATCCCTCATTGCATTGGTGCAGGAACGGTCTCTAAGTACAGCGTGACATGGATGCAAAGAATTTGAGAAAATCTGAGATTGGTAGTCGAATCAGGCGCCTCCTATCGGGGTCACCCCTATCTACACTTCCACCATCTTTTTTTATTTTGTTTACAAATTTGGAATGAGTGTTGTGTGTTTGTGCATGTTTCTTTTTAAATTCCATTGCAACCTTGTGACAGCATCCTGATTCAGCCATGAGAATGATTTCAATAAGGTCTTCTTTTCTGTAATACATTCCGTAATAAAAATCCGTAATACATAATATAAACTATGTATGAAAGTATTAAAAATACATTTTGCTAAAGAAAATTCCCTAATATATAGAGACTTTTCGTACAGCCAGTGGTTAATATTAGTTGGATAAGGCAACACTTTTTTTTCTATCTGCAGAAAACATAAGTACTGTAGATATTAAGGTAAATAGAATGTACTTTTTTTTACATACATGTATAAAACAGATCAAAACTTGCTGCTTTTTCTTCTTTTGTTTTTGTGTCTGTGTAGCCCAAAATAGTGGAGGCTCTCCTGGGCTATGAGCTGGTTCAGGTGTCCTGTGGTGCCTCCCATGTGCTGGCTGTGACCAGTGAGAGGGAGGTTTTCTCCTGGGGTCGAGGAGACAATGGTGCAATAATGCGAGCAGTGACTTTGTCAAATACATTTTTGTGTCTCGTGATTCTGCCTTTGTGCGTTCATCTCCTATTTTAACACCCCAAACCTCTCCCCTTTTTGTCTCTTTGGCAGGACGTCTTGGACTGGGCACCCAGGATACCCACAATGCCCCACAGCAGGTGAATATCCCTGTAGATTTTGAGGCGCAGCGTGTTTTGTGTGGGGTTGACTGCTCCATGATCATAAGCACGCAACACCAGATCCTGGCATGTGGAAGCAACAGGTAACTTCAATAGCATCAAACACCTTCATTAATATGGTTAGTGGTTAGTGTGTGTCACATTGGGCAAATCACTGACAATTAGTATTTTATTAATAGAGGTCGATGTATGATAAAAAAACAAAACAAAACAAAACAAAAACAAATAGAAGCACAGACATTTGAACACTTCCGACACTAAATAGGATGCTGGATTATACAGGATACTGTGTGTAGTGGAAGGTGTGGCGCCACCAGAGGGTGCTATAGCTTATATTTTGCTGGAAAGCTTTGCTTAGTTTTTAATAACAGACATTGCCAGAAAACAGCTTTACTGAAATCTGGAAATCAGATTTGATCTGTAATGAGCAAGCCAGAGTGCTAAGTCCGTCTGTCTGGTGTGGTACTATTCACAGTAAACCCACGTGCAGGGCCACCTTCGGAAGCAGTAAGTGATTTTCAGGTGAGCAAGTCTCCAAGCGTAAGTGGGCCCATCAGGATGGACCAGGAAGGTCTAGGGGGTAGAAGGAGTCATGATCAGTGAAATCACAGGAGTAACTTGATAGAGGGAAGGATGAAGTATATAAAACAGATAATGCTTTTGTACTGTAATGGTTTAAAAAGATGATAAATGTATGCAGAGTACGTGTGTGCATATGTCGCTATGACATTATGACTGAAAGATTACACAGACAGGAAGGTGCCATGGAACATAAAGCAGTCAGCCATTTTATTAAAATACCTTTATACTGCAAGTGACCCTCCTGTAGAAGGCGGTTTTAGTGCTATTCAGTGACATTTGCTACTCCACAGTAGCAAGTAACCAACTGATCGATTTACGATGCGATTGCCTAATCATAACTTAGGTAATAAAATTTTAATTATACAGTATGTGTTGGTTAGAATAGCATTTAATACACATTTTTTAGATTAGACTTTATTTCCATTTGGAAACTTCAGCTTAATTATACTAACAAAGTATCTTGGTCATCCTGACCATTCACACATTGGCAACATCATACAACAAAAAACCCTTTGGCAATTCATTTAAAATGCGCTTAAACACCTGATTCGTCAATGTGCTTAAACAACTGAGGGAGGACACAGTATCAATTCCTGCAGTATTTCCTTGACCAGCTAGTTCTGTTTGTTGATTCCTGCAATGTCACTGAAAAGCATCAAAAGAATTCTTTGCTTGGGAAATGACACCTGCCTGACGCCCTACACGGCCACATTTAGCCACTGACTAACACATGAAGGATAACTTCATTCAATATTGTCAAATAAACACATGAAAAGCCATCTTTACTTCTAACTAGTATGAGCAGAACAAGTAAATTCAAAAGAGATTTAATTCCACACAGGTTTAACAAGCTGGGCCTGGATACAATCAGTGAGACAGAGGAACCCCCCTCATGTTGTCAGGTAGAAGAGGTCCATACGTTCCAGCCTGTTTGCTCGTCCCCAATGAACCTTGATAAAATTCTGCATATTGACATTGGAACGGCCCACTCTGCCTCAGTTACAGGTGAGACAAGGATCCTCCTGCTCCTTTTATATGTTTAACTTATTGCTATGAGAGGTTTTAACCAGCTTTCTGTTAAAAATATGCCCTAAAACCCAGAGAAAGGTCAGTGTTTCACATTTGGTAGTAACCAGCATGGGCAGCTTGGCTGCAGCTCTCGCCGCAACAGCAGAGTGCCCTTCCAGGTGCCAGGGCTGCACGGCATCACCACGGTAGCGTGTGGAGACGCGTTCACTCTGGCTATAGGTGCAGGTACGAAAATCTAACTATCATAATCTCTTAGCTGTTGTTTCAGGCTTTAAGTATCTGAAAAACGTAATTTTGTCTTTTGGGTCTCAAAAATCATTACAAAGCATCATTTCAGAGTGATTATATTACATATGTCGCTGTCGCCTAGTTGTATTAAATATTTTGGATCATTTACGAATTCTAGTTTTAGCATTAGATCCATTTTCTGAATGCTTAATGATGTAGTCAGGTCCATTAAGCAGCTTAGCGTCTTTTTAAAGGCAGAAGAAAATAATGCTTTACACAGTATAAGTCTCCAACCTGCTGCTCAAAACTGCAGTTACAGATATTAGTTATTAATTTGTTATTACTATATGATGTGTTACTGGTGTGGGTGTTTTTTTTTTTTTTTTTTTTTGTCTGTTAGAAGGTGAGGTGTATACCTGGGGGAAAGGAGCCCGTGGGCGCCTCGGAAGAAAAGAAGAGGATTCTGGGATACCAAAGGCAGTGCAGCTTGATGAGAGTCACCCATTCACAGTTACATCAGTGGCTTGTTGCCATGGCAACACACTCTTGGCTGTGAAACGTAATGTAGCATAATATGTCTTTTGACATTCCATTAGAAAACTCTGGAATCATCCAGGCCTTTGATTAACACCAGCCAGACATTACAGTTCCCACAATGTAGGACTGTTTACTTATATTTAACAGATTAAAATAACAAAAACACAGATCTATATTTTACATAGTTTAAAAAGTCTATGTTTTATTCAGTAGTTTAATATCATATTCATATATATATATATATATATATATAT
>JAAIIK010000136.1:955272-984194 GCA_014706435.1 Silurus glanis | reverse complement strand
TCTCTCTCTCTCTCTCTCTCTCTCTCTCTCTCTCTCTCTCTCTCTCTTGCTCTCGTTCTCTCTCTCCCTTGAAGTTTACAATACACATTGTTCTCTTATGTGACACTTCTTCCTTAAGTAAAATTTTATCTTACTTTATCAAAAGTCCCACCATGCCATTTAAATGTTTCTGCAATAGAAATCCCTTTGAAAAGTGTTACTATGGAAACAATAATGTTGTGCATTTACTTTCTCTTCATCATCAGGGTTAGACATCAGACAATGGACATTTGTACAGTTTTTCTTTTTTTTTCTTTTTTTTTTTTTTTATACAGTTTTAAAAATATATAACACTTCTCTATGGCACTTTTATTAACAAAGAGTCTTCCATCTGTGTTTTATTAATAAAATGTATGTACATAGTTTTCTTGGTATTTTGCAAATAAACTACTGTTATGGAAAACTTTATCAACCTTAAGAACACAAATCAAAAGGAAGAATTCAACAGCATGTTGATATAAAAACTATTTGATAACCGGAATTTAACCTCAGCACAGCTTTGGTTCAATATATAGATCTTATAATTCCTGAATCCTAACATCAGTGTTTCTACAGTTTAGTCTGGTTTCAGTTCACAGAGAAATGCAGCTGTAGAAGATCATCCCTCTTGTTAAATGATTTTTTTAAATAAATTCCTTGTCGTTTTTAAAATAGTAGAATTTCTTGCATCAGGGTGGATTTATGAATTTGTGGAATTATGGCCTCTTTCTATGCAAAAGTCCAAAATTGCTTAGAGTTCAAACCAGGTGCTTCATATTTGCTCCCGTTCCAATCAATCATTACAATATCTTTTGGAGAAACCCCCGTCTGGCCTTGTCTGTTTTATTGCCCAGAGCAAAGTGCACGAGAAAATGCAAAGACCATCCTGCGCATGTGCTTATGTTTTCTCCAAAGACTTGCTTTGTTTAGATATCAGACGATGGTGTCATCGCATAAGCGCTTGAGGAAAGTGGTCACCCGAGTAGAGGAAGGAAAAGTGAAACCCCAGCTGTGAAAGTTGAACACTTGTTTCGCGCAGCTGCGTGCGAACATATTTCATGTGGAAGTTTAGGAAATTGTCCACAGTTTGTACTGAGGTTTGTACTGTTACCAGTAACGTAGAGCGTTAATTCCAAGCATGTTATTCTTAGCTGCGAAATCCAGACCACTCAAGCCAAACATGAACTTGAAAAGCCTTTTAACATAGTCGTCTTTTTATTAATGATCAGCATTTTACACATCTTCCACTGCTGGGTTTTTGTACAAGCAGCTTTCAAATGGTTTTGCAGATATAAAGCTCTTTGCCAAGTTTTGGAACAGGCCCAGAAGTACTGACTGTCTTCCCTCTTACCGCGTGCAACACAAAGTGAGTTATTTGAGCTATGCACTAAAGTACCCTTACCCTGCACACTGAGCATGCTGGGACCAGAATGTGTTTTACCGTTTAGCCCAGATTTGTTTTAGGTGTGTAAGTGAACTGCATGAACTGATTTGTAGGTTGGACTCAAATATGACGGTGATACTGACAGACCTGTTAGGCAGACCTGATTGTTGCATCATCTTGCTTACATTTGGAGAGGTTTAGATTTATAGTATGTACTGTACATTTATCCATTAATAACGTTTACTGTTGCATCATTTTATTATTAATCCATAAGAGTGCATGCAATATACTAGATGTAAATGACCATCTCTAGGACTGTGCTCAGATGATCTGATGGTTCCAGTCATTCTATTTTGGCAGAAGGACAGAAACATGGACAAGAATTTCATGAATACAGTTATAGTCGGATGTCTGTAGTTCATGCAGGCAATTAGATTATTGAACTCAAACCGGTAACACCAACTAAACACAACCATCCATGTACTGCACTTTATTATTTACATTTACACTGGACTGATATCAAACCAGGACTGTCCTTGAACTGTTCTGTATGTGTATTGTCTCTCATTATATCAGTATATTATACTCTGTCTGAATAATAAAAAGTTAATTCAATAATTTTTATTGAATTAATTAAAGTGCTCCCTTATAATCAAATATAATCATACTAACAAACAGCTGCATACAGAGTGAGACAGCTATAGTTAACATTTCCTAATGACCAAACTAAGCTAAATGGATTTTTTTTTCACGTCATTTAACTCATTTAGCAAAGAATATATCATCTTTAGGGGTTTAACGGGACACAAAATCTACGGTTCGATACGCACCAATTTTTAAGTCACGGTTTGGTTCAATTCCGGTACAGTTAGAGAGAAAGAAATGTAAAATGTAATTGCATGTCGTTTTTTTTTATTCATGCAGTTAATTATTAACATTTGCAAACATCAACAGTTTATATTTTTGATACAATTTTAAATTAAATGCCTGCTTGGTTAAATAATATATAAAATAATATTTTATAGTGTTTTATAAAAATTTAATAGAATAAATCAAATTCATGCAATGCACTTTATTTATTATATTGATTAAACTGATTAATTAATTAAATTGGCACAAATTGATAAAAATTTAATACATGTAAATATTTGTTAGTGTGTGTGTGTGTTTTACATTTAACATTTAATTTTCTAAATATATGATCTACTTAACTGTTCTACTTATTTCTGCACACTTTACCAAATGTCTTCATTCCTTCCATCCTTCATTCATTCACTCCCTCTATGTGGAATTGGAAAAGGATTCTCTCCTTTTAAGAGAAATTCTTGAAGCTGGACATAAAAAAATCCATGTTTTTAAAGAATCCATGTTTTCATGCATGCGCAAAGCAAATCTTATTTCTGGTACCGAGTGAGTAGCCGCAGTGACACTGCGCTAACTTTAGTTTCCTGGCATTGTGTGTAGGTTTTCTAGTTGATTAAAAATAAATTGCACTCAAAGTTCAAGGCAGAGACTAAAGAAACTTGCGGACCGGCACGTAAAAAGGATTGCATTCAGGACACATGTGTACCAAAACAATTTCGCTATACATGTAATTACATGTACATGGATCAAGGCACAAGATGAGTTTGACGGACTCTAGAAGAAAACAAGAAATATAACAAAAAACAGCATGAGGCGTTAACACCAACAGCTTCATTATTATTATACACACGGAACTGATACACACAATTTACACTCACTCACTCACTCACTCACTAACTATTTAGTATCATTTTATTAAATACATTATTTATCACACTACTTTATTCCTGTGTATGATTTAAAGGCAGAATTCTGTCTTAAAACCCTTATATAAAATAGTTTAGCTTCTTTTGTATGATGTGCGAATTCATTTCTCATTGCACACGGTGTCTGTGTAGGAGTGTATAACTGACAACACAAGCATTACATTGTCTGTAGGTGCTTAAAGCTGTTTCTAAGCATATGACAAACTTGAAAGATAAAACTTCTTTGATCTGGAGCAACAATGATGTAATTGGCTTCCTTTTCTTTTCTAGCCAGCTTTTGTTGCCGTTTGAGTTGCCTGCATAAATATGTTCAGTCAGTCAGCATTGTTCTTTTGTACAACAATCCACAGTCCAAGTCTCTGTGTTCACTTTCGCTTGCACTGTGCAGCATGTGCTGTTTTTAATCAATCAATATGCTAGCAAATTAGATAAATCTGTTTTGGTTGTTCTATAATTTGCAATGTGGAGACCAATAATAATCAAAATATAATAATAATCTATATATATAAAGCTCAAATACCACTGACTGACTCACTCACTCATCACGAAATCTCAAAAACCACTGAACGGATTGCAATGAAATTTGGAACATACCTTCCTCTTGGGTCTTAGGTGCTCACTAAGAAAGGGTTTTGAAAAATTCGCCCTGGATCGCGGCTAACTCGCGAAAAACGCGATTTCTCACGCATTGTAAACTCTTCGAAATAACATTACGGATCCTAATGAAACTTACTAAATTGTTTCTTATTACATGTTAGATGCACGATAAAAATTATTTTCAAAGTAGTTTGCCCTGTATCAGTACTACAAAGGGGTAGTACGTTATTTGTTGACGTTACGTTCTGATCTCTGATCATCCAGTCCTGCTCAGTGCTTACTGCTTATTGCCATATTGCTTAGCGTTCTGCCTTCCGTAGCGAAGCACGGGTACTTTCAGCTAGTATATATATATATATATATAGTTGATGAATCAGCTTTTTTTGACTTTATGATTTAAACACAGTAAAGGTTGAAATGCAGCAAATAGCAAATATAGTGTATATTGTCAGTAAATAACTAAATAATCTAGTATATAACTAAACCATATTCATTGTCCAACTCAACTGCTTGCTTGTAAGTCACTCTGGATAAGCGCATCTGCCAAATGCCATAAAAGTAAATGTTAAATAATACAAATCCATGATTTAATATATACTTATAGATTTTTTTTTTTCCATTCTGTAGCTGGTGGAGACTTATTATATTGATACTAACATAAAAATTAAAATTCAATGATCTGTTTATCTCTGTAAAGATGCTTCGGGACAATGTTCATAGTTAAAAGCATTCTATGAATTGAATTTAATTGTGTGAGTGAACAAATGATGAAGCAGCTACTGTAAGACACAGTAAGTTACTGTTAGCCTAGTTTTGCCTTATACCTGATATTATACACATAATTTCAAGTGTATACACTGTAAATGTCAAGTATTTTTATCCTCTATATATAAATATATATATATATATATAGAGAGAGAGAGAGAGAGAGAGAGAGAGATAGAGATATAGAGATATATAGATATATAGATATAGTTACTAGGAATGCCTAATTTATGTGAAGCAAATAGAGTCTTGCTAGTTGTGTAGATAGTGTACATTTCAAGCTTTCAATAAGAAAACATTTAAAACACTTCTTCAATTTATAGTTAGTTCTGAGTAAATATAGAGTTTAAATGAAACACTTTTAGCATCGGTTTAAACTTGGGTGTGTTAGGTTGCAGCACATCAAGCCGTTTTTAAGACATTTCAAGTCTTCATATTTTCATAATGTACCGAATACCATGGTCATTTCACGGTATGTGTCCTGATAAGTGCAGTTACATGTTTAAGAAATGTAGGTAAAAACATCACTTCAGTGATACGTTCAGGATGCATCCACGATAAACAGTAACCTGTTTATGCAGTTAATGAATAATATAATAGTTGCAGCAGATTGTTAGGGTGTAAGTAATCACAATTTATATATTATTTCAATAAATATCTCTCAGCCAGACATTAGGCTAAATCTTTTTCATGTGATCTCTGGTGATGTGTGGGATCTGGTGGTCTATCTGAACTGTTCTGCTCTGTTTGGTCACACCTGCAGTGAGCTCTCATTTCTCCCACAGTCCATCTGCACGGGTCAGTGCTGTGGCTCATGTTTGCTGTTCCGAGCTGATCTCCACGCCCACCTTCCCACACCAGGAACAACCATTAATCTCTAGTGTAGTTTTTCAGTTTGCAGTCACTTTGTCTTTGTCTTATCCTGCCTGCTCACAAACGTGATGCCAGTGTGGGTTTGGATTGGAGAGGAGGGAGGAGGGGCTAGACTACACTTTCAGAGTGATGAGTGGTGTGAAAAGGCTTATGTTTCATAGTTGATTGACAAGCATGACGGCAATCCATGTGCAGACTCAGGAAGAAAAAGCAGCTGGAGGAGTGCTGAGTGGGAACGGGTGCATCTCCAGCTCAGGGGGCACCTGTTTTGTGAAAGGTCCTCTTTTAGGCTGCAACAGGTGCTGGCAGATGAACGTGCACCCATTCACCATTGCTGCCAGCACGTCCGGTTAAGGTTAGCGCCTCCATTCCTGTTTCTCAGAGAACAGAGCATCTGTGGTGGCTTCCTTCCGTTCCAAGCACAACAGATCTATTCGGTTAAGCAAGGTGGGCCTGTGAGCGGGCCAATCGAGCATATCCGCATTCACAAAAACGATCTGTGTGTCAGTGCCAGCTTTCAGATTCATCAACTTGACAGTCCAAGTGCCTGTCCTCAGGTGACACAGCCAGGCCATTGAACTTGTGAGAGAGAAATAACTTCCTCATGCAGACTGTTCCAGCATTAGCAGAAGAATGTCCTGCTCTCCTAATTAAACACTTTGCAGCTGAAGAAAAACTTCACAGCGGCATTTCATTATGTGGTTTTCGAAAGCAAATCTGGGCACTATTTATTTGTTCTTACAAGCACTATTCTGACAAACTGTATGCCAGTGTACTGTTTCACTGGGCAATGTCATCCAGAATCCTATGTGTTTCCCAGTACTTAAGAAGATAGGTAGATAAGGTAGAAGATAAGGTTTGGACCCCCCAAAAAAAAAAAAAAAAAAAAAACTGGCACAGAGCTTTATTTAATACAAACTTTATCAGTGAATAAAATCTGACAAAAAGACGTTCATGCCTGAACCAGAACTGCTGTTCACTGTTTCCAGCTCATTATGTCTATGAGCAACCAAAATCCATACTGCACTTCCTGGGCAAAAGCTAAAAAATAAAACCCTAATTTATAGCTTTATGGCCATTACAATTTGGTACAAATTGTTGGTTTTGAAGCGAAGCTTGGTGGCAGGTGTTTTGCTCAACACACCTCCCTGTGCAATTGTTACCTGTTCGGGCCTCTCTGATGACGAGGTGGTCGCTTTGTCTTGATTTTCTCAGCTGTATGTCTGTACAAACAAACAAACTAGTACATCTTTCTTCTCTGACACAAAAGACCTCACCTTCCCTGGTTACCATGGTCACTAAAGCTGCAGCCAATCGGAGGCTGAACGAGTGCACTGACAGATAAATGTTTAGCATGTCAGGCTTTTTTTTTCTCTTTATTCCTCTCTGGCTCTATGGCCTTGGCAGTTGCAGCAAAACTGCATTTAGATTATTCAGCACTTGTCCACTTTCAGCTTTGATAAAAGCATTTAAGCAGCAGCAAAGAAGGCAAGTTTTGGGGCGGGAGTTTCAGGATGGTGGAAATGACTCATCACAGATTATGTGCGTGGCAGTGTTCCTGCACTATCCACCAGCACCCTGTGACTCAGCCCACCAGTTACTCAGCTGAAGATAACGAGCAAAATCATTAACTTTCTCTGAAATTCGCCATAGTTTCGAACAACTTTCAACTAACTGACTCACAGGAAAGTTTAGTACTTCAAACATCCTGCATGCTGATCACCGTGATTTGATTGGACATTTTTTCTAAGCATGTGAGGAAATGGAAGACAGTAATTTGCCTTGAAGGCAGAATTATAAGGGTGTGGTTGATTTTTTTCTTTTTTTTTTCTTTTCCGCCACAACAGCTTAAGTGCGATTAAGTAAACCCTCCACCAGGCACCTGGATGAGCAGTGCTTTACAGCTCCCCTGCACAAAATGAGCCACCGAGCCTTTTCTTGCATATCATATGCAGTGAATTTCCTGATGCCTGATTTTTAACCTAATTCTATATTGCAGTTATGTTTTGATTTGATACTACATATAACAGCCTGATTATTGCTAGTTAAAAATGAATGTCTGAATTTATTAAATCAGAAAAGGACTTTGATTGAAAAGACTGTCTATGATTCTGACCCACATATAATAAATCATTAGATTGCAAATTGCAGCATTTTATGAAATCAGTATATTAAGCCTACTAGTGCTATAAAATATATTTAATAACTTGATATAGATTGCTTTAAGAAGATGTTAATTTCGTGTTAACGAAAGGAGTCTCCAGCGTCAGTACTTTCTAACAGGTCAGCCTGGAAATATGAAGGACTGAGTTTCTGAACATATTCCTACTGAGATGTCTGGTTTCTTAATAACATGACATGCTGCTTATTTGTCATATGAAAGTCAAGGCTGTCGAGGGAATTATTTGTGTGTAGCTGCTATAACATTAGCGAAGACCAACTTGATTAGCGTGGAACACACTGTATGATGTACCAGTCAGTAATGAATAAACAATGCTTTGTGTTGTTAAATTAGTGCGCTAAGAACAAAATGCTGTTAATCAACATCTCTGATTTGTTAACAGACCCCCACTTCATGCCAGTGTGGGAGTTTAAACCACTGACATGTGGCTGCTTTAATACAGTTTCATATCTTTTTTTTTTTTTCCATTTCATGATTTTAGCGTGACAGCATTACTTTCTTCTTTCAATTCCCACGGTGGTTTAAAAAATAAAGCCCTCAACGAACAGGTATTTAACATGAAAGCCTGTGGGTTAGAACCCAGGAGCAGTCTTTTATTCCGGCAAGCACATGCTGGGTCATGCTGTAAAAAGGAAAAAGATTGATTTACTGGATTCTGCTTTATATCAAAAAGCACAACAAAAATGCACCTCGTTCACCAGGTTTTTAAAACCACATCAGGTCAGAACACATATAAGGTCCGGTCCATAAATATTCGGATACCGACAAAGTTATTGTTAATGAACTTAAATAATAAAAATAAATTAAATAGTGCAGGTTGTCATCTTTAATTTAAAGATATTTGCACCCAGATTAGGTAAAAGGGATAGGAATTACTACAATTGTATTATTTGATCTCGCCTTTTTTTTTTTTTTTTTTTTAAAGACCAAAAGTAATTGGACATTGACTGCATTTATAAATGTTCTATTTTAAACAAACAATTGATTGCAATGTGAAACGTTTTCATACATCTTGATATGACACACCAGTTTAAAATGCCATCATTTGCCCTGTTTGAATACACCAACTCCATATATATAACACTAAACATACACCTCTTGGTCTCTTCAGTCCTGAAGAATTTGTCAATACACAGTCCTATCTTTGAGATAAACAGGACACCATGCTCCTGAATACCTGAGCAGCACCTCCAAATGGATTTAATAGCTGCAGTGTTATATTTAGGGCTTAGATCATTCTGAAATCCTTTCTGAGACTCCAGTGTGCTGCCTCTCATTCTGAATTAGGATCCTGAAAGCTGAGACTCCTTTTGTTGCTTTTTAAGAAGGGATCACTGGCATCTTTTGAAGTGCCATGTTCATGTGGCCAGTCTTGTTTTCAGTAAGCTTTTCAGCCATGTGCTGGCCTTCTCCAGGATCACTGATGCACTGCATGCCATTCCACCTTTTCTCTTTTTTTTTTTTGTTTTACAGAGGCCTCACTGCTATCATTCGACATGCCTTCAGTAATTAAATGAGGAAAAATGATCCTAAGCCAATTGGTTTACCGTTTCCCCACATGTAAAGTGGGGAGATGAAAGACTGGGTCAGAGGGAAGTAATAAGGAAGAGAAGGTGGTCATGAATGTAGGAGCTGTGAGTTTTCACGCTTGTCTTCACTCGGTGGGAGTGTTTCACACCTACAGGGAGACTAGAATCTAAAGCAAAACTGTCTCCTTAACTAACAGCCTTCTCCAGATTCTGTCTTCCCAAAGATCTACTGCATGAAAGAAATCCTTTTTGTCCCAGGCCGTAATTTTGGTGTTGATGGTCAGCAGTAAGGCAGAATCGAGGTATTCAGCCATGCATGAAGTGTTCCAGCTCCATCAGGAAGATTGGTTCAGCAAATACAGCAGGAACTAATGAAATGGAATTGATTTCTTTCCTTCTCGAATGCAGCACATTGCCGTTGCTCTGACTTGACTTAGAATTAGCGGAGTGCTTGAGGATTGGACATAAATAAATAACTGAACTATCTTGGGCTGAGCAACATAATGTGTTTTTGTGATAATTTATGTCACCATAGACCATAGGTATTGCAAGTATCGTGAGATATTTTTGTACACAGTCGGTACACGACTGTGTGTAACTTTTATTACATTTTTCCTTTTAGTTATAAATCATTCATATCTTGTGACACTTGCATCTAATAAATACTTTCAAAGTATCACAATAAGATATTTTTTGGTATATTGTCCACCTCTGCACTTTACTTTATCACAAACACACTTTCATTCGTGCCCAGGTTGTAAACGTCGAGTTGCAGTACTCGAAGTGTTTTATTGTTGAAGGTGGATTATGGTCATTCAGTGCAAAGTCAGCACCTGGGTCCATTATACAAGATTGATATCGCCTTCTTTAACGTTTCAGTGACTACTCGACTTAGTTCTGTGGAACTGAAAAGTATTTTCATTTACATTTCAGCTTTAATGCGTTAAACAGTGTGCTTTGCTGTACTCTGCTCAGTGGGGGGATTAAGGTATCCATTGTAATGTAATGATGGGAGAACTGACCATCTGGTGTGGTTTCAGGTTCATCCCCAAATCTGAGCTTTAACATCTCAAAAACAGTCTATATTACTATGTTGTACTAAAGCTGACATTTGGACCAAAAAAAGTTGATATTTTGCTAACCTTTTAGCATAGGGCGACTGTGCGAATTAGATCACAGATGGTGATTGCTGTCTCAAATGTCAGTACAGAGAGCGTTCGGAGGACTATGGCGTAAGTGTGATCGTGTGTGACCCGTGGTGTCACTTGTATCAAAGCAAGTGATTGAGCCCTCCTTTGAATTTGAAATGGCAAGTGCATTACACATCACAGAGTTTTGACAAAAACTGAGCGTAATCAGCCGCCTCTTCTCTCACCAAAAGAATCTAAAACTGGTATTGGTTACTCGTTATGACGCCACCGCCCAATTTCCTGCTGAAAATGCTAGCTCACTGGTTAATGCTCTGGGTTGCTGATAGGAAGGTTGGCGGTTCAATCCTCACCACTGCCACTGTTGAGCTTTTAGCCTGTCTCTGCTCTAGGAAGGCTGTATCATAGCTAACCCTGCATTCTGATACTAGCTTTTTAACGAGCTGGGATACGTGAGGAAGGAAGTTCACAGTGCTATAATGTATATGTGAGAAATAAAAGCTTCTAAAGTACATGTTGATTATGAGATTGATGGCTCAGTTTCCACTGCTGAAACATGGTTTTATTTGGTTTCCTGGCTGATAGATTCCATCCCCCTTTTTACTTTCCTGTTCCATGGGAGGTCCTTTGTAATGCAGAATTTAGATAGAACTTGCAGTAATGAATGTTACTGAATGTAACAGACTAACCAGAGGAATGGTTAAGACTTCCGTTATAAAATACTATTTATTTAGCATTTGAGGGACTAGAACAAACCTCATTGAGACAACCACAAGTACTTGCTTTGAATTCCTGTGCTTAAGTACAGGTACAGTATCTACTCTGTTGCAGATGCATAAATGGTTTTTAGAAACCAGGTCCAGAAAATCATTTACGTTTGGGCTTCTAAAAGTTTTGCATATTAAGACAATAGTAGTTACAGTATTTAAATATCAATTAATGCTCATTTTCATTGCCTCAAAATTTAATCTGTACATTGTTACTCATCAAATATCAAGTGGACTCAAAAGCGAGATGTATGCTGTGGAGCCATATCTTCAAGCCATGTCTTTAGTTCCTGGATTTAATTTGTTCAATTTTGTAAAAAAAAATAAATAAATAAAAATAAAGAAAGAAATGAGAGAGAGGAAGGTCAGCTTGTAACCGTGACAATCAAGAATGTTTTGAACAAACATATCATACACCATATGTATACATTCAGACTCTATAGCATCTGATATTGGAACCAGAAACTGTACACCCACAAGAAACAAACACTGAGCGATATCAGCGACTTGCCACTTGCTAGCATGAACACATGGCACAAACACGTTTCTGCTGCCACATGCTTCCTTTTAAACCAGAAGTTAAAAATCTGTCCTCGCAGACAAAAGCAGATAGAAGTGTGACGTGATCTAATATGTCCAATACTGACAGCTTCTCAGTCTTTTTCTGGTTGGCTGAAGAGTCAAAACAAACACAATGACAACTTCACCTACTAAAAACTAGAGATGTCTATAACGCCACAGTGGAGTCTCACTTAAATACCATAAAGAGTCCAGGGGAAGCAATTTTGGCAGTGCCACTATTTGTCATTAGGAGCCAAATAAATGTATGCATTTTATTTAACAAGCTGGTGAAGGATCACATCTCTCTTATTTGTAAATGCATACACCTACTATTACAGTATATTGCTAAGTTGAAGAACTAAGCGATTTCCAGCAGAAATGTAATCTCAATTTTATAAAACTTACCGCCAAGTCCAGACTGAAACAGGATAAACTGCACTAAGATTTTGTTTGCAACAATAACTAGCAAGTTCTGAAAAGGATGAGTATGACCATGAAACCACTTGCCAAATATATGCATAATCAATGCACACTGATGTGCACCTCAGGAAGAGCTGGCGTTTTGGATGATTCAATGTCCTCAATTAACTCACAATCCACTTCTTTTGAATTACTCGTTCTGCATTGTAATTAGCCAGAATGCGTCAGCAAAAGAGCAAACGTAATTGATGTAATCCGGAAGAATTCACTTGACCATGCTGTCAAGGATTCTTTTATTGAAAATGCTTTGTCATGATTGGCCTCTTCTCTGTTCGCCCATCTGTCAAAAGCAGCATAATGAGTCTTCATGCGGTGTTGTGATGGCTGTCCACATCTATAGCAGCAAACCAATGGAGCGTTCTCTAAAGTCTGCTTCAGGGCGCTGAGGATTTCAGGCACTGCAATAAGAGAGACCACAAAGGGGTGGGAGGATTTAAAATTACCATCGCAGCACAAATGCCCTGAAAGACACTTTTTTCCTACTAATTTGCCTGCACATGGAATTTACTTGTGTTTGTTCTAAACTGTTTGGATATGTTTAGTTGTTAAAGTGCTATAGCCATCTGCAGTTATTTGTCATCATCCATATGGAATGGTTAAGCTCAGGGAGAGTGAAGTTACCCTGCATGTGTCCCCCCCCCTGTGTCCTGTCCCTTTTCTCGTCTCTAGTGTACCAGAGCAGCTGTCATGTCAGCCTGTGTATTAGAAGAGAACAGCAAGACATCTAAATATTTAATGTAGCCACAGTAGTCACACAGGTTTGCCCCATGACATAGGATCCATTTAGATGCTTATATCATAGAAGTTATTTCAGTTATTAGGAGCTGCTTAGAGTATTTACAGTGGGTCCTTGTACTTTTCTGGTGTGCCATATTCTCCTGAAATCTTGCTAACTGCCGTTCAGACATCAGCAGTTTTAGCTGCAGTTCAGCACTGGACAAATCATAAATCCATTAGCCCATTGGCAAGTAAAAGCTCCAGAGTAATTACTCGGTCCCATGCATTGGCTAATTAAATAGAACAAAATGTGGAAACTAACGTAAGATAATAAAGTATGGTGAGCAAATATATAAAATCCTGTGTAAAAAAAAAATATATATATTTGTGAGCCAGTTTTTGACCACCATTTGGCTGAGTTTTTGTGATTCTCTTGAAATCATATAAGATCTTCTCATATATTTCTCCATATCTGTTTGTTAGCATTTCCAAATTTAAAATTCATGATTCTGACTGGAAGTGATCAACGCAAGCTGATAAAGCTTTCAATATATATATATATATATATATATATTTATTTTACTGAAAAACACTGGAAACACTTTTTTTACTGAAAATTACTGAGCCAGCTAGTTTTATCTAAAAAAAAAAATAATAATAATAAAGGCAAGAAAGAAATCAAACAAAACATAACCCGGACACATAATGCTCTTGTACTACAATCCCAGGCTACTAATTTGTCTACTCATTAAGTAGTAGATGCTTACCAAGCGTCGCACAATATTGTTTCTTTGCATTCTACCAGGAATCTTCTAACATTTTCTAATCACACAGCACATCAGGGGCATGGTAACGGGGTGTTCTTCTTTGTCTTATTTTCCTGAACTTAATTTATGTTAACAAAGCAGCACTGAATCTCCTAATGCTCCTGATCTGGCATTCAGCTAAACTATTTACTGCCAAGGTCCACCTCCATGTGCCTTTTTTTTTACTTGTCTCTAAGCTGATGGGACACTTGTGTTTCCACATCATTGACTCTCTTCCTGTATGGGTGCATATCAGCAGGGCCTTGAATCCAATCTGAAAATTGCAGCCTAATCTCAGGAAGACCTGAAGAGTCCAGTCAACCAGTAATAAACTGCTTTATTCAGCAACACATCTATTAACTGTGCTAAGCAATTGATTGGTCTTTTTTTTAGACTTCACTGTGGGTATTAATTGCTCACACAGTGCCCTTTTGACACAGTGACCCTATTAGAGCAAAATAAGGGCACGCTGTAAGCTTTCACCAGTGGGCCAATGAAGCTGTAGGCTTGTTGTGTGTCTCTGTTGGCCCTCATCAGGTGACATTTCAGTTCTAGGAGATTAAGGACACTTGAGACTCAATGGGAGCATTGTAGGTTCCTTCATGCTCGTTAGATCTCAAGCTGCTGATTCCATTGTTTTTTGTCTATTTGTGGCATGAAGGAGTGGAAAGGATGTCAGAAAAAGTCCGTTCATTAGACAGGTTGAAGACAGTACCGTCTTGTGGAGAGTCACAAGCTTGAAACATGTAGCCTCCAGCCAAATAGGATCTCATTTACTCCCGGCACTAAAGCGCTGTGTTCGTTGTCACTTTTTTTTCTTTTCAGACGCACTCACAATGTAGTGATTGTCTCTTTTCATTGTACTTATAGAATGCTGCTGCTTCATGCTTCACACAGCTGGCAGTTTCCTCCTACTGCTCATACTATGGGAAATGTCAGTGTCAGTGTCGTTAGTCACTTAAAAAAGTTGTAAATATTATAAATCAATTTCACAGACAGTTAAGTTTTTGACAGGACTGAACATGCTGTGCACACACACACACACACACACACACACACACACACACCCTTCTACCTAAATCTATTTTCCTATCCAGTATTTGCCATTGTAAATATATCAGTGCCCTGAACTATACTATGGCTATACTGCAAGAGGAGCAGCACTAATGAGCTGTTCCACCCATCTAAGATAACCTTATATTTCTCTCACACACTCACACACACCCCTTTCTCCATCGCACACTGTCAGAAAGCTCTCACCCTAAAAAACATTAACTATCCAGTCCAGCCTGACCCTCCCCATGCAATCATTTCCCCATGGGGAACAAGGTACAAAGCAGGAACCTTAGCTTGCAGAACACTGCAGCAGGACAGAGAAACCTTGCTCTGTTTTCTTTTTTTAATGCAATGCTGTTATTTGGAATCAAAAGAATAAAACATATAAGTATGAGCAGAGTCAGTGATATGTTAGTGATACATACAATGTTAAAACTATAAGTATGTGTAATATTAAATTATAGATATCCATATTAAAGTAAAATGTTTCATTGTGTTTGAGTACTTCAGGGATTGATCCTGAGTGAGGCAGGGAGCCCTTGCTGGTTTGTGTTCATACAGATCTGTGTTATATAACAAGGAAGTCTATTTGAGCCCTGTGTATAAATGATACATGTGCTGCCATGCAGTAAGGATGACATCAATGTGAGTGTCTTCTTCTGTTTGTAGTGAGGGGGTGTTCAAATGCCCAGAGGACCAGCTCCCCCTGGACTATGCCAAGGTAATCCATTAAACTCTTCCCCACTCTACACTGCACTTTCATGTCATTTTCACTAATTCATTCTCTCATCCCCTTCCTCCAATCCTAATGCCACTTTAATCAGATTATAACTGGAGGTAAGCACGGTAACACTGCAGGATTGGAGACAAAGAAACCGCGTGCTGTATTTTTGGCATTTCAGGAAGTGACGGTCTCAGTCTGCAAACATGTGCAAATGACACTAACCAACAAGAATCTTATTAACCTGGGAATATGAGATGTGGAAGTGGGAGGGCAGATGTAGAATGAAGAGGTGTTTAGAGAGAATACAGGATGAATCATCTCATTTTTCTCCAGTTTGATTTGCCTCTGCTAAAACAAATCGTGATGTCTTCCGGAAGGCACGGCAAATGTCACTGCGTGGCACTCGAGATGAATAAGTCTGAATTTTGACAAAGATTTAATGGTTTCATTTTTTTTGGTTCAACATAATCGTTATGCCGAGACGAAAGCGATAATGAGTTCTAGATACGGTTGTGCAGAAGATTGAGGTAAAAAAAAAAAAAAAAAAAAAAAAAGAGTCCATGCTATTTCTGGGAGATTCATCTAAAGACTTTTCACAGTAGCTCTCCCAAAAGTAATACTTTCTTCAACCTATTTAAGGGACAAAATTACAACCTGCGTTTTTGGATCATCTTGCACTATACCCCAGTGTCTTTAATTTGAGTTTTGGCTTGTTTTACAGCCCTTAGTTTTAAGCATTTAATCAGACAGGATCATTTTGTTCAACAAATGCATCTTCAAATATAAAATAGATGTCACAGTGCTATCAGTTAAAGCCCGTTGCTGCATTCAAGGTGAAGTAATTTATAATTCTCTTCTTTCAAACAGTAAAAACTGAACATTTCAATAGTCAACAAATAGTCTTCTCAACTACCTATATATATATATATATATAAAACACAAAAAAGTAATGAATTATGCACAAGTGGAATATTGCTTGCAGCAAACTGGTGTGTCTATGGCAGTTATAATAGTGCTTTATAAGTGAATATAATTAAGATATAGGTTTGCCACAGTAAATAATCATATGAAACACAAAGTAAATTTAAAAAACTTTGTAATCATCTGAATATTGCCTGAATACAAGGTTTTATTACAGCTTTATTACATTTATCCAGGTCTTCTTTTTGTTACCTGTTCAGTGGACAGAGGAAGCTGATACTATTTCTAATACAACAAAGTCTTTAGGATGGAGGCCTTTTTGTGTTTTTTGTACTGTATTGTAAGAGTAATAAGATAAATCTGGTGAGTAAATGACGGTATATAGCTGCTATACAATAAGCCATAACAGGAACTCATGTGTTTCATAGATTTTTCCACAACATTAAATCGAACTGTAAACTGATAGTAATTATTATTTACTTATTTATTATAAAAAGTGTTTATCACAAAGAGGGAAACTTTAGATTGTGTTGTTACATGAAAGCAATCAACTATTGTGGAAAAACATCACACTATTCAATGGTACAACACAGGTAATATCATTTGTTATAATGCAACCTTATGTTTATATAACTGTATTTTGTAAAAGACAAAAAGAGAAGTAGCTTTATTCAGCTTGTAGCTAAATCATGCTGTTCTGACCCTAGTGTGAGAAGCCCTGGAATGTCTTAAATCGTATCTTAGAAACTGTAAAGTCAGATCTGTATTGAGCTTGACACACTTGCATAACATATATGATGTCACAATTTTAAAGATTTGAAACCTTGAATGCTTTAAAATAAATGTTCTCATTGACTCATTGTTGTGTTTTGCAGATCTACCCTGACCCCGAGCTGGAGCAGCAGATCCTGGCTCTTGCTATCCGTTGTATTCACAGTGAGGAAGGCTGTCGCTGGACAGGCCAAATGAAGCAGCTGCAGGTCAGTTCATCTTATCATTCTCTCCTATTCATGCTCTAATACAATTGTTATAAGATTGTAATAAATCACGCATGAATGGATTATTTCTGTCTGCTTCTGATCCTGTTTCTTCCTTGACCTCTTCTTGCCTTCTTTGCCAGTTTAATAGCTCTCCAACTCCATGTGACTGTAACTATGAGCACCAGTGTTCATGAGACTGAAATAGATCAAATGTAACCTCCTGTAAAGAAAGCGCCATTTCTTTTTTTCCCCACAGAACCATTTCACTACCTGTGCATTCAATGTGATCCCGTGCCCTAACCGCTGCAGTGTCAAGCTGACACGCCGCGACCTGCCTGAGCACCTGCAGCACGACTGCCCCAAGCGCAAAGTCAAGTGTGAGTTCTGCGGCAGCGAGTTCACCGGCGAGGCTTTCGAGGTACTCACCTTAGAACAATGAAGAAAAAGTGATTGTTGTCTTGACTTTTGGAAAAATAATAAATGAAGACAGGCTTACAGGCCAATAAGCTTCTTAGCCTTTTTATTCTTTGTACAATCTATCTCCTGTGTAGGGAGAGAAACAAGCTAAAAGTCTATTTTGACGCCCACCTTCACACTCATAGCAAAAAAGTTTTTTTCTAGAGTACATGACCAACATGCAAAAAATGGGTTTTGGTCACCAAGATAATCAAATGGGTATTGACCTTAAATTATGGGTTCTTACACTAACAATTAAAGTTTTCTCAAAATAGACCTGTATGAGCTATAGAGGAAAATTCTAAAGGAGAGCAAGTAAAGAGGAAAGTAGCACAGCAATAATCATAAGCAATGCACGCTATGACACAGCAGCAGTTGGAGATGAGCAGCAGTTTGGACAAAATTGTTTGGTTTCATGTCTCAGAGGAAGCATGTGGAAGCCCAGGGAAAAGGTAGCTAGTAAGTGAGGATTCACAAATAGGGTGTGTGTATGTGTGTATGTGTATATGTGTATATGTGTATATGTGTGTGTATGTGCGTGTGTGTGTATATATATGCACACACACACACACACACACACACACACACACACACACACACACAAGATCTTTAGTGGCCTTCAGTGAAGGGTGTTGGAGAAGAGTGGAGGTTATTCTAAAAGCAAATTGGGACTAAATATAGAATGGAATGTTCAAAAAGCACATCTAAAATGAATGTGAATGTATTGGTGTGTTGTTGGATTTATACTGTCATATTTTTGCATGATATTTTCGGGTGCTTTTATATTCATAAAAGTTTCACAAGAAAAAAACTGGAGGGCAGGTTCAGGAAAAAACGTTGTCTCTTAACAAATACAGTTTAACATGAAATTTGACTTCCTGTGGGTGGGGTTCTAGTTCAAAGCTTCAAATAAAAAGAGACAAAGCGTTTTTTCTTTTTTTTTTTTTTTTTTTACTTTGTCCCTTTTTGACTCGTCCTTAAGCCTTTCATATTCTCTCTTTTAGAATCACCAGGGCATTTGTCCCCAAGAGAGTGTGTACTGTGAGAACAAGTGTGGAGCAAGGATGATGAGGAGACTCCTGGCCCAGCATACCATGGCAGAGTGTCCCAAACGCACACAGCCGTGCAAGTACTGCGGCAAAGAATTTGTCTACGACACCATCCAGGTCAGTGTCATGGTGCATCTGTAAACCACTCGAAAATATTCACCTCTATAATCTGAGAGAACTTTTCTTTTGACTTCTGAGAGTAGTTGCCTTTAGTGAGCCTTTAGTGAGCCATAATCATACAGTACATGACACCTTTGCAGTGTAATTGGTGTGTGGTAGTTAATGGTACAGGGGTATTAACCGTTCCATTTACTCAGTATTGTTTGAATGGGGTGAAGGTTTGGCAGGAGGCTTGTGAATAAATGAACGGAGTATTCATGGTAGAGCTGAGTTTAGTGCCAGTAAGTCACAGCTTGAGCTGGCCCAGTCTCTATACCGGACACCTGCATCACACACAGTCCTTTGTTTACACACACACTAGCCTCACACAAATTAATGCAATAACTCTCAGTAAGTCCTTTCTGGTACGTTTATTTATATTGTACCACAACACTACTAAATTCCTGATTCAGATTGGTCCGAAGCTGTTAATTACTATTCTATAGCAGCAGCTCAGAAAGTAGTTCCATCTGCAAGGCAAATCACAGGATTAGATCAATGCTCTTGTTCAAATGATAATTTCTATAGTAACATTTACTTCACAGGGAATTATATTAAGGACCCTCTACATATTTAAGGTTAAAATATTAGCAAATAAAAATATTTATGGGTGAGTTTAGCATTTAAGGAAAGAGTTTCTAGTGTTAGTAGCTCGAACCATTCAGTAGTTTCCAGACATCCAGGATTCTCCATGACATCTTTTTATAACTTGAAGTAACAAAAGAATAGAGAAACCACTGTATGGGTGTTTATAGATGCTATTATGTGAAATAATAGAAAGGTTTGTCTTACAGACGTGCCACGAACATTAGATGTAACTATAAATGTATAAAAATTCCACCAGTCATTCTTTAATAAATAAAATGTGCATTTTTGTACATTTGCTGTGGTATACACATCTGAGTATGCTGTTATTGGAATTCAGCTATGTGATTTTAAATGACATCATGTTTAGCTATTGACGAGTGAAATCTCGCTAGTTTTAATCCACACTCTTGTTTATGAGAACTATTAGACTATGAATACTAAATATGAGATTGAATTTAAAGGTCAAATGCTTCATATATACATTTTTTCACAGAATCATCAGTATCACTGCCCACGTTTCCCAGTTCAGTGCCCAAACCAGTGTGGTGCCCCCAACATTGCCCGTGAAGACCTCGCAACCCATGTGAAGGAAAGCTGTGGCAGTGCGTTAGTGCTCTGTCCTTTTAAAGAAGCCGGATGCAAGCATCGAGTGAGTCTCATAGCCCTTAATGTACCTTTTAGTTGACTACACCTACATTTAAGATTTAGCCCACTCAAGATACCCCATTTAAAGGTAAAAAGGTAAAGGGGGTTTTTACTTGTCACATGTACTTGTCACAGCACAGTGAAATTCTTTTATTCGCATTCCCCATGGATGTTAGGAACCTACAGATGCACAGAGGGTTGAGGGCCTTGATCAAGAGCCCAAGGGTGGCAGCTTGCCGATATTGGGGCTTGAACCTGCAACCTTCCGATCATCAGCCAAGA
This sequence comes from Silurus glanis, assembly GCA_014706435.1. Classification (NCBI taxonomy): domain Eukaryota; kingdom Metazoa; phylum Chordata; class Actinopteri; order Siluriformes; family Siluridae; genus Silurus; species Silurus glanis. The sequence goes on along the minus strand of JAAIIK010000136.1, from coordinate 963,717 downwards.
GCTTTAACAACATTTTGGGATTTTGCCTGGAGGATTAAAAACCAGAAAGACAGCAGTTATAGCTGCCTCCTAACTCTGTAACTGATAGCACATTTCAGTCTGTTTTTAAATTGGATGTAAATATTGGTTTAAAAAAGAACCATGGGACCCTGAATCATTTGAAGTGTAGTGGTGCTAATATCACTTTACCCTCCCAGTACTGCAGGAAAAACACCCATAAGATACAATACAAAAGTGTACACAAATTTTAATCTTGATAGTTCACAATAGTACAATCCATAGATTCTAGTCACATCGTGTAGTTTATGGACAGATATTTGTAGTGTTCAACACTACCTGCTGTCCTGCCCAATTTCTAAAATGTTTTTTTAGACATTGAATTGCAAAAAACTTATTATGGGCAAATAGTGCTGTTTGTCTTTTAAAAGTGGTGACATTCAGAGTGACATTCAGTCAAACATTTAAAATCCGACATAGCTAAATTCAGTATATGATCTACTTCAAATGCTTTGAAGTTTCTAAATCATTGAAGTTTATACATTTGGGCTTTAAGAGCTGATTATATTTGACAGCAAGAAGAAGCACTGCTTCTTCTACCCTTCTTCTGTCTGCAATTTCACTCACTGATATCTTGGGCTTCAAAAACAAGCCACTGAGTTTAAAGGCGGTGGTCTAGACCTTAAAAAAACTTTGCAAGGCTATATGCATAAAAACAAAACAAAAAACAAGCAACCTCAGACACGTGAATTTTTACAGGTTTTCAGCCCTCAAAAAAAAAAAAACATTTTAACTGCAAACAGTCCACATGAGTGCCATGAGTGAGGTTTTGGAATCTTTGGTCTGACTACAGTGTTATGAGCCCAGAATCTTTTTTTTTCTTTTCTGCTGGCTTGATTTTCACTCCTTTTCAGTGCACCTGTGATTTGTTTTATTTGGATATTAAGTGCGCTCTTTGCACTATGCATTTGAATACATAGAGGGTATTGTATAAACAACATAAACTATGTAAACAGAGTGTAAAGGAAATCTTACAGCCCAGAAATGCTCTGTAATGCTTATTCATAATCCGTATTCTATTACCCATGTCCACTGAAGACATCTCTCTCTTTCTCTCTTGCAGTGCCCAAAGCTGGTGATTGGCCGACACCTGGAGGAAACCACCAAGTCGCACCTGACCATGATGTGTAACCTGGTAAGCCGTCAGCGGCAGGAGATCACAGAGCTGCGACGTGATCTAGAGGAGCTGTCAGTGAGCCATGATGGTGTACTCATCTGGAAGCTAAATGATTACTCTCGCAAGTTGCAGGAGGCAAAAATGCACAGCAATCATGAGTTCTTCAGTCCACCCTTCTACACGCACCGCTACGGCTACAAGTTACAGGCATCCGCTTTTCTCAATGGCAACGGTAGCGGCGAAGGTTCACATCTTTCCGTCTACATCCGTGTGCTGCCTGGTGAATATGACAACCTTCTTGAATGGCCCTTTTCCTACAAGGTCACATTCTCTATTATGGACCAGAGTGATCCATCACTCTCCAAACCCCAGCACATCACCGAGACTTTCAACCCAGATCCAAACTGGAAGAACTTCCAGAAACCCAGCGGCAGCCGCAGCTCACTGGACGAGAGTGCGCTAGGTTTTGGCTACCCCAAATTTGTCTCTCATGAGGAGATCCGTAAGAGGAACTACATCCGAGACAATGCGATCTTCCTCAAGGCCTCTATCGAGATCCCACAAAAGATCATGTCTTGAGAGCATAAACGCTTGACATCTTGGACCCCTTGTTCCTCCACCTGAAGTATACTGAAGGAAAAAGCCTTCAGAAAAATTATTTAGACTTTATTTGTCTAATTTGTTGGCTAGCTCATGGTGAAGCAAAAGCAAAGTTAATGTTATACTCTGCAAGACCAGCATGTTATATTTGTTTTTATAAGTTTGGCTTCTAGTGCTTTTTACTTGCAACACAAGTCTGTGGACTCTCAACAGTGCCTAGAAATTTTCAGTTACTTAAAATGGTGTAAAAGGTTATTTGTAGCCTTTGCACATTGAGATTGTTTGATTTCAGTGTGGGAAACAAGGCACCACTGTTCTAAATACACAGCAGGTGACCAAACCTGTGGGGTTTGGCCTTGGAATTCAGTGTACACAGTAAAGCTTGCCTTTTGTTTACACATTCTCTCCCAGTGATGGTCCTTCAACAGAAACTCGGCAGCAGGTTTAACAAAGTCTTCTCATTTACTTAGCCTGAAGTAACAGAAGTGAACAGTAGATGTGAACTGAACATGCATCACTTGGTCACCTCCTGCCATTCGAGGTCTTTCCAAACTGCATACATCGTGCCAGAGTGTTACGTTGAATTTTACTGTAAAAGAATGCTCTTGAATTTTGAGGAGCACCAATGGTGGAAGAACTTGTTTACATGCTATAGGTCTAAAAGTAATAAAAAGAGTGGGCGGTGTACTCGGCGCTAGCAGTAAATACTTAACATTGCATACCACATACTGTGTGCTGTAACCTGCACTTATAAAACCTCTGTTGATTGAGTGGTTTTGGCAGACAGCAGATCATCATGTGGAAACAAAATTGTTTTGTGTGAATGAAATGTAAGGACTGTTTGCAAATGTGTTCTAAACCTGGAGATGGGACCTCCAGACATCTATCTTTCTCTTTGTCTTACTCTGCTGGTCACTGGCAGCTGAGAAAGTGTATAAAGGACTCCAATGTATGTTGGTGCCTCAAATGGACAGGCACTCCATTTTGCCTTTGCAGCTTGCAAATTTGAAATAGTGTGTCTCCAAAAGTGAGGAAGAGGAGCTTTGTGCAATATGGCAGCCAGTTCTCAGACTACAGACCAGATGGGCTCAGTCCATAATATGTGAATTCAAATGAAAGGCATACGGATGCACGTTTGTACATTCACGTTCTCCTGTTCCTGCTCTTCATGAAAAGTCCTGATTACACCACACTATTATACCAGCTAATGTTGTCAAATTAACATTAAGAAAATGTAGGGAAAGGTTTTTTTTGCAAGATTCTGTATTTTCAATGTATTTCAAAACATTTTATACAACACTTTTGGACTTACAAACAAGGGAGCTGTTGCTTGGACATTTTTGGAGTTTTTCTTTGTTTCAGTCTCTCTAAAATTTACTCCCATGTTGTCGATCTTCATTGGATTTCTATTATTTTTTTGTTACATTTTCTGTCTGTACTTTAAGTTCTTAAAAAGTATTTATTTTAAGCCATTGCATAGGCTCGATATGCACACTGGTGCAAATGTTTTTATATGTTGATTAATGATTGCTTGTCATTTTCCCCTTGAAATAAAACAATGACTGTAGCAACCAGCCTGTTTACTTAGGTTGCGTTGAGTGTACCGGTGTGATCTCTGCCCTTGAGCTGATTTACAGAAAATACTTTGCTGTGGTTGGTGCTGCCCAAGTTTCTGTCACGTGCCATTTTAATGGCCCACTATTTATATGCCTGCCTATCACAAATATTTACTGTTCACATCCATCACTTCCTACTCGGTTTCTGCTACACAGTAAATACAGACTGCATACCTGCTGCAGGGGACAACACACTGACTTTAAATACATGGAATTCCTTAGAACAATATTTGTCTTCTGTCCCATTCATAACAAGCTTACTGTGTTGTACTGAAGAATCTACAGTAAGCTCATTCAGCTGTACCGACGCCTGGTTCCTAAGAAATTCTTCTTGTCAGCACTTTGGTGTGGTGACTGTCATATACCGTTCCCCTGCATGAGATTTCTCACTCTCACTTCATTTCATACCCAGTGCCAGGCATTCAGGAAAGTGTGCTTACCAAGTGTGTGTGTGGCTTTTCCTCACAACAAAAACTGGTGAAGTAGCACCACACGTAACAATTTCTTCATCTCCAAACTTTCCTTCCTCTCCTCTCCGCCTTCAAAACCCCAAGAGATGGAGGGGAGAGGAAATGTGGCAGACACGTGTTCCGCTTTGATGTTGTTCCAGTGTGGGTTTTCTTTTTGTTTAGTTTTTTTTCTGTACCATGAATGTGGGGGTTTATAGAAAAGGGGAGGAAATGCTTCCTCAAATTTCCCCCCAGGAGAAAAGCTGTTTCTCTGCTTAAAGTTCTTGGTGGGAACTAAAGCATTGCCTTTGGATTGTATAGCAAAACTTCAGAAAAACAACTGAATTCATGTATACAGAGAACGATGATCCTGAGAACCATTCATTTTAGTAAACCTCTTCCTGAGCTGCCTTAGTTTGGAGTCAGTGCTAAAAAGTTATTCAATGCTACTGTAATAATCCATAAACAGAGCAAAGTTTCCTGGCTTCGTGGCTTTTTTTTGCTCCTCTGTGGCAGAAAAAAAATAGTAACCTCTAATTACACATTAGCTCATATGTGTTTCCCAGTGGGAGTGGTGGAATCCTATGTAGCTCCTGTTTCAGCCTTAAATTCATTGGCTGACAGCTCTCTACTCTGTGTGCATATATCACATGTGGGCTTCTACACTGTAGAGTATTAACATTTTAAAATAATTTTGCATTTAGACATGTTTTCACTAATATTTTCAACAAGTCACCAACACTCCCTCGCATTCCCTCTCGGTGCTTCATAGGTAAGGGGATGTTAGAATGACAAATGAGAATTTTCCCATTAATAAGGGCCCTAGGGGGGGAGGGAGCTGCTGAGACTAGCGCAGTTAATGTTGTTTCTTCATACTGCCTTCAAAAAAACTGTGTATTTGTAGTGGTTCCATGCTGGTGTCGCTCACCTCTAAAGTTAAAAAAAAGCATACACTGGGATCAGGGACAGAGAGAGAGAGGGAGAGGGGGAGAGAGAGAGAGAGAGAGAGAGAGAGAGGGGGATTTGCTGACTCACTCTTCTCTCCCACAGATTAATGGTAAAGCCAAGACAACTGTCCAGCACTAGTAAACTGTTCTTTAAATACTTTTTTACTATAATGAATGGTCAGACTGTTCTAATAAGTACTCCTGCTACTAATGCATTATTGCACCAAAGCCTCGGTGAAGTTCTAAAAATACAGGCCTTAGCTTTAGGATGTTTGGAGCATTTACTGTGACCATATACTGTTTATTTCCCCTTTCTGCTGACTCATTGGAACGCCACTAATAATGATTTATTAAATTATGCACCTTTTTACAACATTTCATTTCAATTCATTTTTATTGTCATATCACTTTTAATAATGGACTCTGTCTCAAAGCAGCTTTTCAGAGATAAACCGGTTCTAAAGTGTAAAAAAATATACGTTTAGCGCCTATAAGTTTGTTCCTTGTAGATTTAAGTTTAAGTTACGTGTGATCCAGTGGTGAATCCAGTGGAAAACCTCCCTGAAATGAAATGGGGAGAAACCTCGAGGTGAACCAGACTCAAAAGGGAACCCATCCTCATCTTAGTGGCACATAATGTCCATTTATTAGAGTTTCATCATTGTTAAGGTGTGTTGTTCAGTGATACGGACAAAACTGTTCATGCAACCTGTGGTCCCAGTGTAGTATACGATAATATCAATTACAGTCCAAATCCATTCTTAAAGTTCTTATGCTGCACAATAACATGGATCCAGTGGTGGATGAAGTACACAAACCATGTACTCGAGTTAGAGATACATTAGGTAAAATATTACTCCAGCAAGTTTTCCCTTTAAAATTTCACGTAACCAAAAGTCCAAAGTATTTGCCTTGACATGTACTTAAGTATCCAAAGTACTATGATTTATTATGGCTATAATTTTTATCACAAGATTTTTGCTTAATCAACTCAGTATAAATGAAAAGACTCTAATGTTACTCTCAGTATTAGTAGAATGCTATATGAGTAAAACACGAATTGATATCTAATAAAATTATAATGAGCCCAAAACCTTTTTTTTTCAACTACTTAAAAAAAATTGTGCTAATAAGTCCCTGGGTGTTGTGGCAAGTTCGAGTCAGGAGTCAAGTTCGAGTCTTTCATTATTTATTACTCTCAAAATGTTCTGCTTGCTTTTAAACTGACACTAAATTGTATGTTCTTGCTAAGTAGATACCAACAAGCAGCAATCGAAAAGGTTTAAAAGAGAGCAAGCGCTCTACCCTGATTGGTGGCTTGCTGTGTGTTTGACCAGTTACGTTTTTATCCAGGCATAAATACTTAATATTATAAAGTACAGGGTGTTGAGGTATGAGGCTATTGTAAGTACCTTGGAATGATCATAAGACTTTTTTATTACTGCATTTCTTTTTTGAGGGTGCAAGTCTACACTATCTGGGTGAGATTGTCACTAACTTCAGATGTATTATGGGGTTTTAAAGGGTATGACTAGAGGATTGAGAGTAATTTAAAATGATTCATGTACATTGGCATACTTAGATGGAAAGCTACCTGCCTTTTCGGTGTATTTCCGCATTCTTCCTCCTCCCCTTCTTTGGCTCACTCACTTGGACAGCCAGTATTTAGCATGCCTGTGAGAGTTCCTACCAGTTTATGAGTCATCAAACATTAAACCAAGAATCCAAGAACACCACTGTTCCAGTTCTGTGGAGAATTGCCAGCTATTCACTATCAATAACATCATCAAGGATATCTTTTAGGTAGGGCTTTCATCCTAATGAAGAAGCACTACTTATAGATAATACAGTATCCCAGATCATTTACTTCAAGACTCCTTTCACGCAGCCAGCTCTCCGTGCTCTCGGCTGAATGAACACTACTGCAGTCAAATGCGCTCTCACTCTTGCGTCACTCATGAACGTGCCTTTCCATACTAAACAAAAAGCCATTTTTTCTTAACCCAGGAAAGTGTGGCTCAGTGCACATGTGAGGTCAGCAAGGACAGTTTCTGCACTTTGAGCAGTGGCTTATGGCCCAATGTAGAGATGAAAAACGAAGCTATATTGAGAGTAAACAGAAATAGTGTGGCTGGCCTCCATGGCTCGCATCGCATTCCTGTTTACTTTTGTGGCTGGGTTCGTCCCAGCTCTTGTGCTCTGTATAAAATGAATCAGCCATGCACACGGGCAGTGGTATTGCAAAGTGAATGTGTATTATAATTATTGTAATTAAACGCTTTAATATACTTAAAGTTGTGTTTTATTATATCTAAATGTTTCATGTAAAAAGTCTACATTGAAACGGTTGACAATGATAAGGAAGGAATTTGAAGGAATATACAACACCTGGCAAAAGTTTGGAAACAGTTTGGAAAATCTTTATTGTTTTTAAGAGACACATGAATGTTCCTTCAGTTTTTATGCCACAAACTAGCTAATTTAACAGTATGACAATTTAATTTAACCAAACAAATATATAAATGATGTCAAACTTTATTTTCATTAAAAATGTATTGTATGTTTGCTTTTCATCAAATAGCCTTTTTTAATGAAATATATATTCCTTGGCTAGAGGTCTGGCCTTTTTGTTAAACTCAATCTATCCTCTCTCGTGCTCACTTGTATTGTAAATATTGCTTAATATTTTTTTACCTCACAGTGCTCTAGCATGCATTATGGATTGACTGAATAGCTGCTGAGACAGAGAGGCTTGTAATCAGTTGTGATGAGGTGAAAAAAGGGTATGCATGTTGAGAAGACAACAGACATCAGAAACCTTCACAAAACCACAGAGACACAGTCCACCAAAGTCTAACTAGATGTAAAGCATGACCTTCTAGCTGGCTGCCATGTGACAACCATGAAAATTGCATTAAGATGCATATTACTGATGGGCATTTGCCTGTTACTTTCACTAAATTGTCTGGAGATAGCACGCAGGCATTTTCTATATTTATTGTAAAAATAGATTTTATGCACTGATGTCATGGGCACTTGGGAGAGAATTTCTCTCAATTTGTTTTATATGCTGTTTCCTTAAAATAGTTACAGTGGTATTTACCTATACTTGGCCAATATTCAGGTAAAAACAGACATCCACTATATAATCTGCCTTGCATCATCTTCAACATCAGTAGAACAGACTGAATTACATTTTATCTGACAATATGTTTTATTTGTCCTTTTTTCATGATAAACACAATATCTAATGGCTCATTTGCTTTAGTGATTTTACTGTCAGTCATCATGCAGCTCTGCTCCACTCTATAATAATTTATTCTAGTATAATTATAACTGTATATAAAACTGTAAATCTACAGAATATACTATATATCTTTTGCATATATGTATACCATCTGTATATACACTGTGTAGAACTTTTGTAAGCTGTCCATACAATGTACATTTACTGAAAATCTCATATTTCTCTGCATATATTGTGCCCTGCACACACCTTGCACTTACAGTGCCTTGCGAAAGTATTCGGCCCCCTTGAACCTTGCAACCTTTTGCCACATTTCAGGCTTCAAACATAAAGATATAAAACTGTAATTTTTTGTGAAGAATCAACAACAAGTGGGACACAATCATGAAGTGGAACGAAATTTATTGGATAT
>JAAIIK010000136.1:919305-931382 GCA_014706435.1 Silurus glanis | reverse complement strand
CTCTCTCTCTCTCTCTCTCTCTCTCTCTCTCTCTCTCTCTCTCTCTCTCTCTCCCCCTCTCTGTCCAGTTAAACATGCTCCTGAGGTACCAGTGATCAGTGTTCCTGTGTTTCTTCTCTTCAGATCTGCCTGATTCACTCTGATGTCCTACCTCTGATGGAGTTCTCTTACATTGGAGACCACTCTGTGCAGCTGAGGATGGTTCCACCTGAACTTTGAGGATGATTTGGACTGTAATTAATATCAAAAGTCTACTATATTGGCTCAAAGTTGCATGAACAGTTTTGCATTTAAGGACTTATCACTGCACACCTCAACAATGATGGAACTGTAATGAATGGACTTTTGGTGCCACTTAGATGAGGATGGATTCCCTTTTAAGTCTGGTTCCTCTCAAGGTTTCTTCCTCATGCCATCTCAGGAAGTTTTTATAGTGTACTGTACAAATAATGAGTTAAATTGAATTGAGAAAGTGGAGTTCAGGGATTCAAACCCCCAACTGTGGAACTCTGAACCCTGTTTGTTTTGTTAATCAGTAATTATGAAATTAGGTGGATGTTTTAATGTTTAGAACACCTTAAAAACCATAATAATGTGCTGTAAGCAATTGTTTTGACCCTACATACCAGTTTAACACAATGCAAATGAAAAGCACACAGATAATCTGTGGTGTGATGCTGGAGCCTCATCTTTAAACACTGCAGTGACTCCTCTCACCTTCTGGACCCGGCCTGATTCATCCTGATGCTCAACTTGGAGCGTTCCTAAATTTCTTCTTCTGCTGCTGTTGACAGTCCCATGTGGGTACCGTAAAGATTAAACCTAAAATCAGATAGGGCACACTTCACTCCCACTTGCACATTGTAGATTTGTATCCACTGCTCTCAGGCCCTGCGAGGCGTAATTTACTTCAAAGGCGTTTGGAGGAGCATGTGGTAAATGTGAGTTCATATCAAAGTTTGTGCCAGCAAACTTGGCAAGGCCTCAGATTGTCTAATCTGTCTGGGAGTCCCTATTAAGTCTTCGCTCCTACTAAGTGCTACCAAAAATGAGCTGTTGCATTCAACTCCCGTCTTCTTGCCTTAATTCACATTGATGAAGGCCAGCAATGATGATGCTGCTGTTCCCTTGACCTCTTTATTTGCTACTTTATCCTGGTTCTCATTGCAGTGGGGACTATTTTGTAAATGTTGTTCATTACGCAGGAATACTATGAATGAAATACAGAATTTAGAGTAGCCAGTCAAATTTTTCGTTGACAACTGAAGAAAACCAGAGGAAATCTATGTGGACACTAGGAGAACATGTGAAACTGGACATGTATAGTAGAAACTCAATATGGAGACAAGAACCCTTCAGGTCTACAAGTCAAGTCAAGTTCATTTCTATAGTGCTTTTCACAACAGACATTCTCTCAAAGCAGCTTTACATAATTTAACGGTTAAGGTGAGTGATGTGTATTTATCCCTGATGAGCAGCCTGTGGAAAAACTCCCTTAGATTTTAAGAGGAAGAAACCTTGAGAGGAACCAGACTCAAAAGGGAAACCCATCCTCATTTGGGTGACATCAAGAGTGCATCCAAATGTTACCCACTGCTCCACCATGCCTTCATTGACGCTGACGAAGGCTATGAATAATGCACCTTTGTTTATTTTTTTCCCTTTATGACTTCTATAACACTTAATAAAATATTTCTATTTTCCCTTTACAGCATTTCGCAGACACACTTATACAGAGGGAACTGCAGAAGGGTGGTGAGGTTTCTATCAAAAAACATGCAACATTAGCAACATTCTAAAAATACCATCAGGCTAAAACCTTTGTTAGAGATGGGATATTGCAGCCCGGAAAACAGCGTAATTCAAAAGTCTTCATGTAGATTTATTACTTGCTTTGTGGAGTGTTTAGTGAAGAAATGTATATTTGGTCTTTGTCAGAACACAGCCAGAGGAAATATACAGTGCATTTGGAAAGTATTCAGACCACCTTCACTTTTAAAAATGTTGTTACGCTGAAGCCTGATACCATAATTATTCAAATAAATGTTTTTCTCATGAATCTACACTCAGTACCCCATAATGACAAAGTGAAAACAGAATTCTAGAAATGTCTGTAATTTTTTAATTATGTGAAAGTAAGTGAAATATCACATGTACATAAGTATTCCTTTAATCAGTACTTAGTTGAATCACCTTTGGTAGTAATTACAGTCTCGAGTTTTATTTGGGTATAGCACAATAAACTTTTCACACCTGGATTGGGGGATTTTCTGACGTTCTTTATTGCAAATCTTTTCAAGCTCTGTCAGGTTGGATGGGGACCATCAGTGGACACTTTCAGGTCTCTAAAGAGATGTTTAGTAAGATCCAAGTCAGGGCTTTGGATGGGCCACTGTAGGACATTCACAGTGTTGTCTCAAAGCCACTCCTGTGTTGTCTAGGCTGTGTGCTTAGTGTTGTTGTCATGTAGAAAAGGTGAATTGTCGGTCCAGACTGAGGTCCTGAGTGCTGTGGAACATGTTTTTATTCAGGGTGTCTCTATACTTTGCTCCATTCATCTTGCTGTAACCCTGACCAGTCTCCCAGTCCCTGCTGCTGAAAAACACCACTACAGCATAATGCTGCCACCATCTTGTTCACTTTTGGGATGGTTTGGGCAGGTGATGAGCAGTGTCTGATTTCCTCCAGACCAAATGTTTAATATTGAGGCCAAACAGTTCAATCTCAGACCAGCAGAGAATCTTGTTTTACATAGTCTCAGAGTCCTTAAGGTGCCTGATAGCAAACTCAAAGTGGGCTTCCATGGGATTTGCACTGAGGCGATGCTTTTGTCTAGACACTCTGCCATAAAGCCTTGATTGATGGAGAGCTGCAGAGATGTTTGTCTCTGAAACTTTGTCCCATCTCCACACATGATCAGACTGACTGAGCTCTTGGACATCTTTCTTGCTAAGGCCCTTACTAAGAAAAGTGAATACTTTCCAGATGCACTGCATATTGCACCTCATTAAACAATAAGTTGGTGTGTGTATGTGCTTCCTCTTTCACATGCCTCAGCACAGGACAGGTGAACCTTTTGACCCACTAATCCCTTAATAATTATAATGGAACACTAGAACAGCAGCTAAGATATGTGGCAGCCATGTCATCGTCAGATATATGAATACCGGTGAATATCTGGACATTGCATCTGCGTGTGCTGATTGAAGCTAATGTAGCTTCCTGAAATAAGGAAGGCTGAGCAGGAAGCTTTTGGCAGTCACTGTGCAAGCCAAGTGCAGGAAATGAGGGGTTTGTTGGAGTGAAACCGGAGACAAAAAGAGGGGTTGATATACTCCCTTTCACTCCAGCACACAACCTTTGTTATTTAGAGCTAACTAGACACATTTTGCACTTTTTGGGAACTTTTTGGTCTTTTTAGACACATTAGCAGGAATGAGCATCACTTGCAACTTATAAAAGTCAAGAAAGACTAAAAAGTTACCATGATCAAATTGGCTGGAACTCATTTCATATTCGGATTTGTCCCTTATATTGTTGAGGGTGTTCTTTATTTACACAGGTCATATACATTGGCTGTAAAATGTCTCCAATTTTCCCTGCTCCAAAACAAACCCAAATCACTCAGGTTCTATCATTTTTGACTGTGAGACAGTCTGGTAACATCCTCTCTTCTGTTCTCTGTCTTACGTAACTTCTGTTAGAGACAAATGGTAAAATTTTAACTCACTTTTTGGAACGCAGGATTTTCCATACTTTTGACAGACAATATTTTTTTTCTTACCATAATAAGAAAGGAATTTGTCATGGTGTGTTGGTGCTATAAACTATAGAAACTATAAAAACTAGGAAAACAAAATAATACAATAATAAATAAAGATAAACAAATTGTTCAATTAGTGGTGCAGGGTATGTAAAAGTGAGGCAGTGCAAATGATAATATTTTCTAAAGAAGTCTACAGGTGCAGGGTTGCAGTATAGTAGTCTGTTCTTTGTGTCGATACAATGCATATGAAATGTTTGAGGTAATGTTAATGTTTATGTAGGCAGAAAAGAAATGAAGGAAGGACACTCAGCGATTTGTTTCCGAAATACTGGACTAAACTTAGCAAGAAATAACATAAACTCAGTTAAGTAAAAAAAAAAAAAAAAAAACATTTGATGTAACTGCTAATTTGCGAGCATTACCTGGCTAAACTGAAATTAGCATGTTTTCTTTTTCTAATGAAGAGTAGATTAGTATCAAATAAAGTAGGTCAATGATATATTAATTTGCTGATTATTAATGTATTAGCAAACTACATTGCTTTAGTCTTGTATATCGCAAGCAAATTTACAGAGATCAGTCAAACTTTGAAACCTCATGACAGTATTAGATAATTAATAAGTAATCTCATATGCAAACATGACATTTAAATCATCATTTGAAAAAAAACCTTTAAAAAAATATTTGCCTCGATACTTTTAATTTAATTAAGTAAATCAAATCAACAAACCATTTTATTTAATGCATAAATTTCCCTCATAAAATAAAACATTTTGTTTAAACGTTTCTCCCGTTTGAATTAATTTTTTGGTTTTTTTTTTTGCTTTCACATATTAATGATACTCAAATCTAAAATCTGTGTTCTGGCATTTACCCAGAAATTTTGTTGCCGTGGAAAGCCCCAGTACAGTGAAATGACACTGCTCACATGTAAATTAAAGCCCAAAATGCTATATCTTGTCTTACATTAACACAAAGTACCATCCAACACATAGTACAATTAATCATTTCACTTACAGCTTACACTTTACTTTTTTATTAAACATTCTGATAGAGTAATAGAAGGTACGCTGTAATTATACAGTGCACCCAGAAAATATTCACAGCGCTTCATTTTTTCCACATTTTGTTATGTTACAGCCTTATTTCAAAATAGATTAAATTCATTCTTTTTCTCAAAATTCTACAAACAATACCCCATAATGACAACATGGCAGAAGTGTGTCTGAAAATGTATTAAAAATATCACATGTACATAATATTCACAGCCTTTGCTCAATACTTTGTTGAAGCAGCCTTAGCACCAATTTTAGCCTTTAGTCTTTTTGAGTATGATGCTACAAGCTTGGCACACCTATTTTTGGGCAGTTTCTCCCATTCAACTTTGCAGAACGTCTCAACCTTATAACCTGTCTTTGTGCATTGCTGCATTCATCTTTCCCTCAATCTTGAGTAGTCTCCCAGTTCCTGCTGCTAAAAAACATCCCCACAGCATGATGCTGCCACCACCATGCTTCACTGTAAGGATCGTATTGGCCAATTGATGAGCGGTGCCTGGTTTCCACCTGAGCTCACTTTTGAGTGTGAAGGCAAAGGATGTGAACACTTACGAATGTGATTTTTTTTAAATAAATTTGCAAAGATTTCAAACAAACTTCTTTTACATTGTCATTATGGAGTGTTGTTTGTAGAATTTTGAGGAAAATAATGAATTTAACCCATTTTGGAATAATGCTGTAACATAAAAAAATGTGTAAAAAGTGAAGCGCTGTCAATACTTTCTGGATGCACTGTAATTACACTCTATGTAATGACTTTACACACAAGTAGCCAATAGAAGAACAAAAACAACTAAACAACTGACAAAGCACCTAAGTTAAGAGCAGACATTACCAATGCTGGTCTGGAGCACATAACATCTGCAAAAATCAGCAAGTAATAAAGCACGGAACAATTTCTAAAATACTTGATAACTGTGACGCTTTCAGCATAAAGCCACGAGAATCTTCTAATTGGATTAGATTAGATTAGATTAGATTAGATTCAACTTTATTGTCATTGTGTTAGGTACATGTACAAATCCAATGAAAAGCAGTGCATAAGTGGTCTATTTACAATAAAAAGCAGTAAGATAAATAGGGTATGAGGTCCATATATACATGGATGAGGGTGATTAATGTACAGAAGAGAGCAGTAGATAATAATATATGGTATATATAGTAATATACAATCTACAATATACTGTGCAAAGGTTATGCATAGACTGACATGTCAGAAGATATTATACTCAAATGACATGATATCGTTATGTACGTTCATGAATGTAAGTTATGTACGTACATTATGTAAGTATGAATGTATGTATGTTACAGTATATACAGTATAAATATGGGTAGAATGTACAGTTGTACAAATGTGAGTTAAGGATGGTGCAAAATAAAAAATGTGTAGTGGATAAGCAGTGCGAAATACACAAAAAGTGGCATTGCAGTATTGAATTAGCTGTTCAGTGCAGTAACAGCCACAGGAATAATGCTATACTTCAGTCTGTTTGTGCGGCACCAAGGCACCTGTAGCGTCTGCTTGATGGGAGAAGGGTAAATAGTCAATGGTTGGGGTGAGAGATATTTTTGATATTGCTACATAATTAATAGTTTACATGTTTGTAACCATTCAATAATGATCAGGGATATTTTATGTTGTTATACCTCTGTGTTAAATTCGTCAAATTATTCTGGTGTTAAAGCACAGCAACATCCATTAAAAAGATTTCACACTGTTCTTTCTTGTGTCCAAATTTCAGACTCACCAAGAGGGTGAGTCTGCCAGAAGGAGGACATGCCCTGTAAAAGTCAGCTCATTGTAAGATTTTTACCACCAAGCTTGACAAAATGGCCCACCATGAGAAACAAGGCCTTAAAAATAAGGAGTCAAATTAAAAGCACCAATCAGTCAGCTCAAAAAACCGTCAATCAGGACAGCCGTTTTTACATAAACAAGTCAAAGCCATAAGTATATGAACAGTAGCAATGGGAATGTTTGTTGCTCCGGGGACTGAAATCCATCAGTGATGTCAGTGCTCTTTAACACAAGAGTTTAAACTGAGATTTACCTCAGTATCTGCATGGGTTCTGCCTCAAGTTGTTGATTGTTGATTTTTTATTTGAACAAGAGAAGAGGACATCAGATTGATTACCACAAATGTCCTGTTTCGAATATCTTCACCAACTAAACTATAAATAAACAGTATTTCAAATAAATGAAGTGAACATTAAATTGTTGTCTCTTTCCTCACTATGAATTAAAGTAATAATTTAATTAATAGAAAATATGAACATGATCTAAGACTGTAAAAATGAGCAGAATGACAGTAAAATACATGTAATTCATCATCCTTTATATTGTATTCTTATTTACAGTTTTCTACTATTTTTCTACTATTTTTTCTTTTTAGGTCTACCTGATTTATTCTGACGCCCTACCACTGATGGAGTTTTCTTCTGTGCAGCTGGAAATCGGTCCACCTCAACAGCCCAAAGATCCATGAAGTTACTGAGCAACTCAAGAACTTTGAGAATGGATTTGGACTGTAAAATAATTGGGTTGTGTTAGTGAGCTCACCCTCATCCAACTCCATGAAGAATGTTTGCTACATTTTGAAAGTGTAGCTCAAATTTGTAGCTACATTCCCAATGTCCTAAAACACTATCACACTCTCAAGCACAATTCCCACATGATTGGTTTAATGATTGGCAGTGTCACTTATCATTAAGATTCCTTTGGTGCTTATCTCAAATTCTCTGTGTAACATGAAGAAACATGAGGAGTAGTTTTTCATGTTGTTTTTCCAGTGTGTGCATTTTTAAAGCTTGATTAATAAATTAATAAATGAAATCTGGAGTGCATAAATACTAATCGAGGGTTCCTGAAGTGGGGAATCACATTTCACATGAGATTTTGACTTATTGCACTTAAGAATGAAATACAATACAATACAAATTAAGTTCAGAAAGTAATTTAAAAATACTGTTCCTCAAAACGTCCTCTGCTGTCAAAAAAATAATTAAACCTTACACTAAACAATGAAACTAATAATAAAAAATTAATGTATTTTAAAAAGATTAGACATTATTAATTTAATAAAATAATTTAATATAAAATAAAAGGTAATATTGCGGTAAATATATAGTGGGGTCGGGAAACTTTCTCTTGTTCATGGTTCATGATAATAGGTTTTATAGTTTTATAGTTAGTAGCGCCTCCTGCTACACAGCTCTTTTGTGTACAACCAGTCAACAAGCTAAGATAAGCACCTGATATTAGTGCTTGCTTACCTGTGGAGAGCAACATGCGGAGAGAGAAAAAGAGAAAGAAAGTTTATCAGATTCTCTCCATTCCCTCCAACATCTCCTACATGCTGCATCACAAGGCACAGCATTATGCTGGTTAAAGCCCCTGAGTCACTATAAAGCTCCAGAGGCTGCGAGAAGTGTGCTTCAAAGAGCATTGTAAGCTGACCCTATACACACACACACACACACACACACACACACACACACACACACACACACGCGCACACATGCACACACAATTTCCAGCATTATATTACTGAGGCAGATTCTTTCTAATGTGTATCATGACATGAGAAACGTAAAAGAGCTGCCTCGGTTCGGGCTCCCAGATGTTCCAGATGTTGATGAACAGGAGCTTCAGGAATCCCCTGTAAAAAGCCACATGATGTTATGCGTCATTATTTTTTCCGTCACCATGTAGAGAAAATCTATAATAAACCAGCATTCAAACAGTTTTCCCTTGTGATAGTGCTGATGAGACACTTGGGACACCAAGTAGTGAGCTCAAAGAAGACTTCCAGGAAGATACATTTCAGCTGCACAGGTGAGAAATGTTAAAAAAGGAAATTCATTTTACACATTAAAGACTAAAGCAAATTTTTACAATTTGAAAATGTGTAATTTTACCTCTTTTGCCCCGTCAGTGTGTTTCTAATAGCTAATCAGTCATACATATGAGATCATACATATAAATCCACACTGTGTCCACACTGAAGCTGCACACATGGCAGTGGTAATGCTGTTTGATTACTGGTTACAGATTTTGATATTGATTAGCGTAAAACAGATATTACTTTTCTATAACACACTGAATTGATGCCAAATGTGTTTCCTAATCATTGTCTACTTGGATTTTCTTGCATGCATTTTTTTTGCATGTTTGTCACACTTTAATGTTTCAGATCATCAAACAAATTTAAATATTAGTAAAAGATAACACAAGTGAACACAACATGCACTTTTTAAATAAACCTTTTATTATTGAGGGAAAACAAAATCCAATACTACATGGCCCTGTATGAAAAAGTGTTTGCCACCCTGTTAAAACTGTGTTTTATCACACCTGAGTTCAATTTCTCTAGCCACACCCAGGCCTGATTACTGCCACACCTGTTCACAATCAAGAAATCTCTTAAATAGGACCTGCCTGACATTGTGAAGTAGACCAAAAGCTCAAAAGCTAGATCCAAAGAAATTAAAAAACAAATGAGAAAAAAAGTAATTGAGATCTATCAGTCTGGAAAAGGTTATAAAGTCATTTCTAAAGCTTTGGGACACCAGCGAACCACAGTGAGAGCCATTATTCACAAATGGCAAAAACATGGAACAGTGGAGAACCTTCCCAAGAGTGGCCGGCCGACCAAAATTACCCCAAAAGCACAGCGTTGACTCATCCAAGAGGTCACGAAGACCCCACAACATCCAAAGAGCTGCAGGCCTCACTTGCCTCAGTTAAAGTCAGTGTTCATGACTCCACCATAAGAAAGAGACTGGGCAAAATTGGTCTGCATGGCAGAGTTGCAAGACGAAAACTGCTGCTGAGCAAAAAAGAACATAAAGGCTGACGAGACAAAAGTAAAAAATTTTGGAAGGTGTGTGTCCCATTACGCCTGGTGTAAAAATAACACTGCATTTCAGAAAGAGAACATCATACCAACAGTAAAATATGGTGGTGGTAGTGTGATGGTCTGGGGCTGTTTTGCTGCTTCAGGACCTGGAAGACTTGCTGTGATAAATGGAACCATGAATTCTGCTGTTTACCAAAAAATCCTGAAGAAGAATGTCCGGCCATCTGTTCGTGACCTCAAGCTGAAGCAAACTTGGGTTCTGCAGCAGGACAATGATCCAAAACAGACCAGCAAGTCCACCTCTGAATAGCTGAAGAAAAACAAAATGAAGACTTTGGAGTGGCCTAGCCAAAGTCCTGACCTGAATCCTATTGAGATGCTGTGGCATTACCTTAAAAGGCGGTTCGAAAACCATCCAGTGTGTCTGAATTACAACAAATCTGCATAGATGATTGGACCAAAATTCCTCCACAGCGCAGTAACAGACTCAGTGCAAGTTATCGCAAACGCTTGATTGCAGGTGTTGCTGTTAAGGGCGGCCCAACCAGTTATTAGGTTTAGGGGGCAAACACTTTTTTACACAGGGCCATGTAGTATTGGATTTTGTTTTCCCTCAATAATAAAAACCTTCATTTAAAAACTGCATGTTGTGTTCACTGGTGTTATTTTTTACTAATATTTTAATTAGTTTGATGATCTGAAACATTAAAGTGTGACAAACATGCAAAGAAATAAGAAATCAGGAAGGGGGCAAACACTTTTTCACACCATTGTATATGTGTACAATTGCACAGGTACAATGGCTATGCTAATATAATAAACTTTCTTTCGGCTTCTCCCGTTAGGGGTCGCCACAGCGGATCCTCCGTTTGATTTGGCACATGTTTTTCGCTGGATGCCCTTCCTAACGCAACCCTCCCCATTTATCCGGGCTTGGGACCGGCACTGAAAGTGGCTGGGGTTGGTTCCCTGACCGGGGATCGAACCCGCGCCGCAGCCTAACCACTAGACCACCAGGGAACCCGGCTATGCTAATATAATAATGCTTGGTAAACATCCACATTTCCAAAATGCTGTTGCTGAGGCAGTGTCAAGTCAAGAAGCTTTTATTGTCATTTCAACCATGTAAAGCTGACACAGTACACAGTGAAATGAGACAACGTTCCTCTAGGACGCTTGTGCTACGTAAAACATCATAAAAAAAAAAATCTCAGTAACACACAGTTGAGTGATTGTGTGCGTGTGAGTTTCAGTTCAAGTTCAGTTCTGTTATGAGATTCCTAATGGCTTGAGGGAAAAAAATGTTGCATAGTCTGGATATAAGGCCTGAATGCTTCTGAACCTCTTTCCTGATGGTAGGAGAGTACAGAGTGTGTGTGAGGGGTGTGTGGGGTCGTCCACAATGCTGTTGGCCTTGCGGATGCAGCGTGTGGTGTAAATGACCGTGACAGAGGGAAGATCGAGTTCCCAAACCAGGCAGCGATGCAGCTGCTCAGGATGCTCTGAATGGTCCCTCTATTATCATCATCTAATGTACTAAACAGGAACTAATAATGTCCAAACCTTAACTAAGACAGGATTCCTGTTATGTGTTATTCATTATGAACATTTTTGGTTATTGCAAGAATTCCCACCTTAACTAACAGCTTAATTCATACTTACATGTAAACTCCATCAAATGTCCTCGTAAATATATACTAATAACAGTAACAAACCCTACTTTGATTAAAACAACCTTGATATGAATTAACATGCAGTTATTCAAGACAAAATCTGCAGCTGTGTTGGTGTTTAATATTGGTCCTGCAAGAGTGTCAATCTGGATTTGGTTATAAAAAATATTTCAAAATATAAGCCATAAAATTCAATTCTGAAACAAAGACTAAATATGGAAATAAAAACCCTAAAGAGGTAGTCCACGAAAATTCAGTTAACTGGTAAAAAAGGCATTAGTCATAGAAATCCAAGAGGCTGAAGGCAATTTTCTACACAGTGCTACTATCTTACTATACTTTTTTCTATGAATCCTCCAAATAGGACTTGCTATGGCTTATTATTTTTCTGCCCAACTGTGTGAAGTTTCCAGGCAATGGTTGTCATGTGAAACGATTCTTTGATCTCAGCTGTAGAACTCTTACCTATTGATTACCTACCTTTTGATTGATGGAGTCACATTGTGCCATATTCTTACCATTTTTGATAATAGATTTAATAATGCTCTGCTGGACTTTTGGGGCGGTCAAGGAGTCAAGTAGAGCTAAACAAGTAGAGCTACCACAGTATAACAGTTTTCCCTTTAAAGATCTTTCCTTTTGTCACCAATGTGTAGACGTAGAACTTACAGCACACACACACACACACACACACACACACACACACACACACACACAC
>JAAIIK010000136.1:895135-910231 GCA_014706435.1 Silurus glanis | reverse complement strand
GTGTGTGTGTGTGTGTGTGTGTGTGTGTGTGTGTGTGTGTGTGTGTGTGGGTAAAAATACACCCTATTTGAATTCTTTGGTTTTATGAATCAGGACATAAAAAGAATTATTCTTATCAGTTCTTAAAATAAGTTAAATACAACCTTAGATGAACACATAATTTATTATTTATTTTTAAAAAATTAAGCCAAAATGAAAAAGCCACTAAGTAGAACTGCTTCCATATGAATTAAGAGGTTTAGTAGCAGCCAGATGCCCTTGATTAATTGATCATCAGCAAGTCTGACCACATCTGTTATATCTCATCTCTACAGGAGTCAGTTTGCCAGGTAAATTATATTTAAACTATTACTTTCAGAACTTTTTGTTGTTCTCTGCAGTGGTGGTAGTTCTTACTGATATTAACTGTATGTTTGAGGTCGTTGCTGATGTTACTGCATAATAGATAAGTATCTGCCTGTATTTTTCAGCAATGAGGACACCATTAATCCTGACCAATTCTCCAAATTTATTTACAGAAATGCATCCCCAAACTTGCAGGAAACCTCACTGTTGTCTGCAGACAATCATTATTGTACCGCTCTCCAGCCCTTAGGAAAACAACTTGCTTTTTGCTACAGCCAATATGCCAAATATGTAGATTTTGACCCATTAGTCCACAGCACCTGCTGCCATTTTTCTTACCCAAGTTCCTATGTTTTTGTGCATTATTAAGTCGCTGGTTTCCATAGCATTTAAGTTTAAATTCCTCCATCAAGACCATTTCTGGTCAGCCTTCTCCAGAGAATAAACGTGTGCACTTGGGTGCCACTGGTTTCTGTTAGTTCTTTGCTGATGGCACTGCTGGACATCTTCTGATGCCAAAGGAAAGTAAGCATGACGTGTCTTTCATTCGCTGTATTAAGATTTCTTGTCCAACCACTGCCAGTTTCTTCGTGCTTTTTCAAAATAGCTTGAACAGCACATCTTGAAAACCCAATCTGCTACCCAACTACCTTGCCATGGTGTACAGTAAGTTTTATGACATAAAACTGTCTTCCACAACCTCACCTTAGTAGAAGTTTAGCAGAGTTAGTAGCAGAAATTGGATGTTTTACAGTAAGCCTCCTACACAGTATGCAATAGTAAGAACTAAAAGCCAAAGGGTGGTGAGCCACTTCCTAATCCTCTTAATACCACCACTATCACGTCACAATAATAAGTGGCAACCTTTCCTGGGCTGAGATAAGCTAGCTAGCTTCAGGGTTGGCCAACCTCTCCTCACGATGTCTAGCTTTTCTTTAAAATGTATTTTTAAGTATGTACGACACCAAATAAATTTCTCTTTCTCCGTAGCCATAAAAAAGTCTAACTCAGATGTATTAATGTGTGCAGAGCTACAGACGTGTTTTGTCACTTGAACTTGCTTGTAACAGTTTCCCTCTGACGAATAAGAGGACGGAAAAATGCTGACGCTGTTCTGTGCCAGCTAGCTGGCCCTGTGAGGCGAATTTGAAATCTGATTGGTTAAAGAAACAGATCCATTTCTAATAATCTCTAAGGTAAAAGGGCCAGCAGAACAGACTTAGAAGGCCCTGGGCAGATTAGATTGACATGGCAGCACATAGAGGCTGAAATCTGATTGGACAAAAAATCTAACATCCGCATACACCTACTGGAAGCAGTGCAGCCAAGAGAAACACTACGAAATTAAGAGAATAAACTGTTGGGAATCAATTAAAACAATTTCATGGAACAAATATTAGAATTTAGGTTGTAAATGTAGGTCAGTGCTTCTGATAGTGTTAAGCCAGCAGAGAAGGCTTTGCAGGCCCTGACCGCCCGCCACTGCTAAATATTGATCTGATTTGGATTTTTCTTCTGTTCAATTACTTTTCATTTTGTTAATTGATTAAAATAAAATAACACTTTAATTTTTGAACTCAACCACAACATTTACTACTATAAGTACCTTTACAATTACTACATTTAATCACACTAGTTGCATCCTTATAATGTCTCTCTTTCAGTCTCCCTTTCACCAAAACATTTCTCCCTTACAGCACTAAAATAGCTCTCCCCGTCCTTACAGAATCACCAAACAAATAGTACCGGGTCACTTTCTGCTGTATGCTTCAGGCCTTTTCTGTAATGTCTGGTAGAAGTAGAATGAGTAATGAGGTGTACTCATGTACAGCTGGTGGAATTTGAAATAGTGTGTGTGAGTGAGAGGGACAGAGAGTCTAACGTTACATTGCTCCCTTGACCCTCACCAGGTTTCATTTCTCTTGTTCCTTTCTCTTTCACTGGCATATACATTTCTGAGAAGCAGGTGGGTTCCAAAAATACTTTTTTTTATTTTTTTCCGTAAGCCAATCCTTATTAAGATCTTTCCTATGGCAGTAAAAGCAATGTAACTCAATTGTCATCTATATAATAAAGCAATATACTCATGTATCAGCTTCCATATACAGTATATATATATTTATAGTCCATGTGTGTGATAATTCAATTCGATTAATTTTTATTTGTCTAGCGCTTTTAACAACGAACATTGTCTCAAAGCAGCTTTGCACAGAGAATGTAGTAATAAAGAATAAATAAGGTTGTACTTTATAAGTGCAAGTTTGTCCCTAATGAGCGAGCCGGTGGCGACTGTGGCAAGGAAAAGCTCCTTTACAGCTGAGACAGTGAGGAGCCTTGAAACTGGAATTGAAAGTGTCTTAATGCTAATTTTTAATTTAAATTTAAGACATCTTTTCAAAAGCCTAGATATGTTTTCTTATTTTAAGAAATCTTACCAAGTGTAATTATTTACTGCTCTGGCAGATAATTGGCCTTGTTTCTAGTCTGTATCTTCTGAACTCATGCATTTATTTCTTATATTTAGACGGTTATTTTTTGCAGTGTGAAATCTTTCAGAGGTGGTGGCACGATTAAGAAGGTCGGGGGTTTAAGCCCTGGTTTTACCAAGCTGCCAGTCTTAGGGCCCTTGAGCAAGGCCCTTTACTCTCTGTGTTCCAGGGGCACTGTAACATGGCTGACCATGTGCTTTCACCCCAGGTTCCTACATTGCTGGGAAATGCAAAAAAATAACAACACTGTGGAAGCAATAAAGTATTTTAAATAAATTAATTGTATATAACAGTTGCACACTGATTAATTCTGGGCTTGTGGATTTGCAGTTACAAGCTAAAATAGACTGGTGTCTCATCCAGGCTGTATTTCAGCATCATGCACAGTTTTCCTGGACTGTGAACTGGACTGGACTGTGAATAAATTTTCAATAAATCGTTTTCACCTATATATCTAGCTAGTCTTCTAATATCCAGACCATCTCAATGTGTGTTTGTGTTTATTATTGTCAGTTACATGTCTGTACCCATGTAACTAAACTGTGCCTTACTGGATCTTCACTTTCCATTGACCTGGGATCAAAGCTTTCTTGATATCCTACAAACAGCTCATATGAAGCTATGAACAACTATTATTCAAAATCGTGATCTGCTTTTCTCATCCCTCACAGACCTTCAGACTGATCCACAAACTTCCTCCTACTCATTGAGGTCCTGTGCTGCAAAGTAAAGTATACTCAGTGTGTGCTACAGGAAAACCTGTGTGTTCCACACATTGTTGTTGACCCCCGCAGCTGAATGTGTGCAAGCTAATGCCTCACGCCTGTGTTTTCACTGAAGAAAGAGGTCACTCTCTCTCTCTCTCTCTCTCTATCTCTCTCTCTCTCTCTCACACACACACACACACACACACACACACAGGAAACTACAACAAAAAGCATGCCTTCTCAATACACCGGAGAGTTGAACTGATGTTCTGGTTCATGTTAACAGCACCAGCTCACAATGCTTATGAATCGTGTGGGTGTTCCAAAAGGGCAGAAGAGGACAGGCATGAGGACACAGTGAAAAAAATTAAGATTTAAGAAGGGGCTTGACATTTTGTTTAAATGATAAGTTGCATCTTAATCACTGTTTTGAGCCTCTGTATCTGTCTCTTATTTCACATGTACTAAAAGCGACATGAGGACAAGGGCGAAATTTTTTTATTCAATTTTTATTAAAGAGACATTTGGGCGGTACCACTGTGATATGCACTTCTTTACATACTTTCTCTACATTTTCTATGGGAACATATTTCCTGATGAACATTACTGCAAATCATTCTTAAAAAACATACACTTGTTAAATTTTATATATTTGTTTCATTTCCTATTTCTCATCGGAATATTCATCTTTATACTTATTTTCCCAAGTGTTTTACACATACAAGTACTTTGTCATGGTGAGTGTACACATGTATGATGTGTAACATGCTGAACAGACCAGACAAATGCACAGACTGTTAATATTAAGAAAATAAACAAGTAAGGGAACTTCTAAATATATTGGACTAGAAGATCCGATAAAGAAGCATTTGTAAACCAACCAAAACATATGGAAATGCTAAAGTGAGAAATTATTGCAAGTTAAATTAATAATCAGGTATCTATCCACATGGTGATAGAAGCCTGAACAGATGTCATGTGGGCTGAGGATCATGGAAGTTAAGACATGGCAGACCAAACTCCAGCAAAAAGTTTCTGATGAAACTAAAGAACTCAGTGTTCCTTTTCCAGATATTTGCTGTGCCATGGATAATACTTGCATTTAAATTCAGTTCAGTTCAGTTATATTTGTAATGTATTGGTTTTTCAAAAATGGACATTGTCCCAAAGCAGCTTAACAGAAATAAATCAATTCCGAATATAACATTCACATTTGTAAATCACTCCATATAAGTTTATCCCTAATAAGCAAGCTAGTGGTATCAGTGGTAAGGAAAATCTCCCTGAGATGGTATTTGGATTAAACATTAAGAGGAACCAGACTAAAAAGTGAACCAATACTCCTCTGGGTGACACTGAACATCCATTCATTATTTCATTCATTCATTATCGTTCTATCATTGTTCCATCATTGTTAACTGTTTACTGATGGACAGTTGAATGCAAAAACTCTTCATGGCAACTGTAGTCTTAAAGCAATTTAGCAGACTGTTTATATCATCCAAACCCATCTTCATAATTCTTAAGTTTAAACCTTCACAGTGGTCTCCAGTTGAAGAGAACATATCCAAAGGTAAGAACATAGTTAAAATCTGAATTTCCCCAGGAAAGTATTAATTGGTGGATCGCAAGTTTGTTTAGTCTCCACCTGTCAGAGAAGCAACAGCCACACCTCCCTCCTTCACTCAACACTCTCGCTCAGCCTCTCCCTCCTACTAATCACCTACACCTGTCTAATCACCTACACCTGTCCTCCATTTACATGTCCCCTTTATAAGGTCCCTATTCCCCTTCACTCACCGTCCGATCTACAGGTTACGACCATAGATCATTCCGGACTACCTACTGCTCTGTTCCTTGTGCTTCCACGCTCCTGGCTACGCTTCTAAGAAAGCACTCAGTTAAGTGTGCCATTTTGCTACAGTCACATCTCAAACTCTCTTGTGTTTGTATGTTTAGACAAATAAAAGACATTCTGTTTTACTCCCGGTTTCTGACGCCTGGTCTATCCGTGACAGAAGATCAGACGGTAAAAAACGTACCTTGATCTATCCCCAACTGGCTCACATCTTGGATCCAATCAAGGACTTCACGCTGTTCTCCAGGAGGCATTCACTTCGGCTCCTACCAGCGGGGCTTTACCGCCCGCCTCCGGCAGCCCGATGGCTCTTCCGGCTTCGTATTCAGGGGAAGCGGCCTAGTGCAGCGGCCTCGAAGATCTCCATGTGGCACAAATCTTTACCAAGTTAGACTTTCGGAGTGCTTACAACTTGGTGCGTTTACGCAAGGGCGACGAGTGGAAGACGGCCTTAATCACCCCCTCCGGGCACTATGAGTACCGGGTCATGCCGTATGGACTGTCCATTTCCCCAGGGGTATCAACCAGGTCCTAGGACAATTACGGGATCACCTCCTCTACCTGAAACTGGAGAAATGCTAGTTACACCAGTCCAAGATACAATTCCTGGGGTACGGCATCAGTCCGACCGGGAAAAGAATGGACCAGGGGAAGGTTAAGGCAGTTCTGGACTGGCCTCGCCCGGGTTTCACAAAGGAGCTCCAATGCTTCCTAGAGTTCACCAATTTCTATCAACGTTTCATTTGTAACTCCGGCTTGGTTACCGCCCCGCTCACCTCACTCCTGAGGGGAAAGACCAAAACCATTGGATGGAACCAGGAGTCCAAGGAAGTCTTCTTGAGATTAAAAGGAAGTTCAGTACTGCAGCTCTCCTACACCACCTGGATCCCCAGCTCCCTTTCATAGTGGAGGTGGATGCCTCCTCCACAGGAGCCGCCCTATACCAACATACGGGTAACAATTTATGCCTGCAACCCTACACCTTCTTTTCGAAGAAACTCTCTCCCAAAGAACAGAACTATGACATTGGAAATCAAGAACTTCTAGCTATCAAACTGGCTCTAGAAGAGTGGCGTCACTGGTTGGAGGGGGTAGCGCATCTGTACATGGTGATCAGATCACAAGAATCTCCAATACCTTTGGGAAGCTAAACGCCTTAACCCCTGGGAGGCCAGATAGGCTTTATTAAAGAGCCAGCCCCACCTGAATGCCCTGAGGGGAGAACTTTTGTTCCAAAAAAAGTGCCACCCGGGTATAAGACAGACCCTCCTTATGGGCCGATTTCGCTACTGGTGGCCCGGGATGAGCATTTGATACGTAGCTAGATACATCCGAGGCTGCTCTGTCTGTGCCATGTCAAAGACACCATGCCACTTACCAGCGGGAAAACTGGTTCCCCTACCAACCCCACAACGGCCTTGGTCCCATCTGGTTGTCGATTTCATCACGGATCTGCCAAACTCTGACGGTAACACCTGCATCCTAGTAGCTGTGGATCGCTTCTCCAAAGCCTGCAGATTAGTCCCTCTCCGAAGTCTGCCCACAGCTCTAGAGACCGCGGAGGTACTCTTCCAACACATGTTCCAGAATTTTGGCCTCCCGGAAGAAATAGTGTCAGACCGGCATCCTCAGTTCACATCCCACGTATGAAAGGCATTTTTCAAGCTCCTTGGTGTTACTATTAACCTCTCATCCAGCTATCACCCACAGACAAATGGTCAGACAGAGTGGAAGATAATAATAATCTAAGCGTCACACAAAAGACTAAACACAAATGTAAAACATTTGAAGTTCTTTACACCAGCATAAAATATTCAGTGTCCGAAAGCAGGTCCAGTCAGTCAATTCCACTAATTATTATTTATAGACCCCCAGGGCCCTACTCTGATTTTCTCATAGAATTTGCAGATTTCATCACAAATCTAGCTACTTCTTTAGACAAAGCATTAATTGTTGGTGATTTTCATCATCTAGAGTACAACATTACGTTATACTCTAGATGATGTAGCTCCCCTTAAGACCAAAATGATCAGGGAGAAAAAATTAGCACAGTGGTATAATGATCATACACGCACCTTAAAACAGACCACTCGAAAATTAGAACGTAAATGGCGTCAAACAAAATTAACAGTATTTCAAATAGCATGGAAGGAGAGCCTCCTAATTTATAGAAAATCTCTTAGTGCTGCTAGATCAGCATATTTCTCCACCCTCATAGAAAATAACAAGCATAATCCTAGATTTTTATTCAGCACGGTAGCAAAATTAACAGGGAATAAAAGCACTGCACTCACATGCACACCATCATTAGGTAGTAATGATTTCATGAACTTTTTTAATAATAAAATTTAAAACATCAGGCAAAAAATCCAGACAGTTAATATAAATCCAAATTATTTTATAAGTAACCCTGTAGACAGCAGTGTAATTATAGCAGACAATCAATTACAAAGTTTTACTCCTATTCATGAGAATGACTTAATTTCATTAATTTCCTCATCAAAATCATCAACCTGCATTCTCGACCCCTTGCCTACAAGTTTCTTTAAACAGATAATTCCAGAGGTAATTGAACCTGTTTTAAAAATAATAAACTCTTCCATTAGCACTGGTTTTGTACCAAAATCCTTCAAACTGGCAGTTATCCACCCCCTAATTAAGAAACCTGACCTTGACCCATGTCAGCTGTCCAACTACAGACCAATATCAAATCTCCCCTTTATATCCAAAATTTTAGAAAAGGTTGTAGCACAGCAGTTATGCTCACACCTACTTATGAATAACATTTTTGAAATGTATCAGTCAGGATTTCGGCCTCATCATAGCACAGAGACGGCGCTAGTTAAGGTGGTAAATGACCTGTTATTGGCCTCTGATCAGGGTTTTGTCTCCTTACTTGTTTTGCTCGACCTTAGTGCAGCTTTTGACACCATTGATCACACTATACTACTTGCTAGACTTGAGAACGTTGTTGGAATAAAGGGAACAGCTCTCTCTTGGCTCAGGTCTTATTTGACTGATCGCTATCAGTTTGTTGATGTAAATGGTGAGTTCTCCACACTCTCTGAGGTAAAGTTTGGTGTTCCTCAAGGATCTGTCTTAGGCCCTCTGCTTTTCTCTTTATATATGCTGCCTCTTGGTGAAATTATTCATAAACATGGTATTAGATTCCATTGCTATGCTGATGATACACAGCTGTATATTTCAGCAAAGCCAGATGAGAGAGATCATCTTAACAATGTTGAGAAATGTGTAAAGGACATTAGACAGTGGATGCTCGATAACTTTCTTCTGCTCAACTCCGATAAGACAGAAGTACTTTTACTAGGACCACATGCAGCTAGAAGCAAACTTTCCGATTACGTAGCATCTCTGGATGGTGTTTCTGTTTAAGCGTGTACGGCTGTCAAAGACCTTGGTGTGATTATTGACCCGAGTCTTTCCTTTGAGGCTCACGTGAATAATATTACCAGGATCGCCTTCTTTCACCTTAGAAATATTGCTAAAATTAGAAATATGATGTCGTTACAGGATGCAGAAAAACTAGTTCATGCTTTTGTTACTTCTAGATTAGACTACTGTAACGCTTTACTGTCTGGGTGTGCGAGTAAGTGCATAAATAAGCTTCAGTTGGTTCAGAATGCAGCAGCAAGAGTCCTCACTAGATCTAGGAAATATGACCACATCACCCCTGTTTTAATCAGTCTACACTGGCTCCCAATCAAATCTCGCATTGATTATAAAATACTACTACTGACGTATAAAGCACTTAATGGTCTCGCACCGCAGTATCTGAGTGAACTTCTGTACCAGTATGATCCTCCACGCCTACTTAGATCAAAAGGTGCTGGCTATCTGTTGGTTCCTCAAATAATGAAGACTACAGCAGGGGGCAGATCTTTCTCTTATAAAGCCCCACAGTTATGGAACAGCCTTCCTATCAGTGTTCGGGACTCAGACACAGTCTCAGTGTTTAAGTCAAGGTTGAAAACGTATTTATTCAGTCAAGCCTTTAATCAGTAGATTTTTTCTTAGGTAAAGGCTCAGATCTGGAGGGAACATTGATATAGAGTGTTTGGTGAACTGGGATATTTGTATGCTGTTGTCCCCTCACACTCACACGTTCACTCAGGTTTGTTGATGGTGGTGTGGTGGGCCGTCTCTTATCCCAGAGATCCCTCATGTCTGTGTTGCCTTCTGGTTCTCCCTTTTAGTTATGCTGCCATAGCGAGTCTTGCCGGAGTCCAAACTGCACAGTGACTTTAACTCTCATACAACAATAGGTACACTTAATAATCCATATCCTTCTCTCTCTCTCTCTCTCTCTCTCTCTCTCTCTCTCTCTCTCTCTCTCTCGGTCGAGTTAAACATGCTCCTGAGGCTCCAGTGACCACTGTTCCTGCCCCTCTCCCCTCCGTGGATCTCCCCACTTCGTCCAGGCCTGCCTCTGGATAGTGTTCTCTTCGACTGGAGGCCACTCTGTGCAGCTGGGGACGGTTTCTCATCAACGCCTTGGGTGGTTCCATGAAATTCCGGAGTAAGAACGGGAGCTTTGAGGATGGATTTGACTGTAGTTGATGTCAACAGTCTCCTACACTGACTCAGGAATACAGTTCGCTTCTGATCATCATCACTGTACCCCGCAACATTGTATACCTGCTACAAATGGACATTCAGTGTAACCCAGATGAGGATGGGTTCCCTCTTGAGTCTGGTTCCTCTCAAGGTTTCTTCCTTATGCCATCTCGGGGAGTTTTTCCTTGCCACAGTCGCCACCGGCTTGCTCATCAGGGACAAACTTACTCATAAAGAACATATTCACTTTTAATCACCGCATTATCTGTGTAAAGCTGCTTTGAGACAATGTTCATTGTTAAAAGCGCTATACAAATAAAAATGAATTGAATTGAATTGAATTGAATTGAATTGAATTGGAAGATACAGGAGCTGGGAAAGATTGGAGGCACCTCCTTACCAACCGGGAGACAAGGTGTGGTTCAACCCGAGATCTGTGCCTCCAACTGCCCTGCAGGAAGCTCAGCCACGTTACATCTGGCCATTCTAGATTATGCAGCGGATCAATAAAGTGTCCTACCGGCTCGACCTCCCTCCCAGGTTCCGCATCCACCCTACCTTCCATGTGTCGCTCCTAAAACCCTTCTCTTCTCCGGCCACAGAGAACCCTGGAGCCACCATCAATCCACATCCCCCGGAGGTGCTGGACAAACCCTCCGTATAGTCCGTCCAAGAGATTCTGGACTCACAACGTCGGGGCTCCACCCTAGAATCCCTCATCGACTGGGAGGTGTAGAAAGTCTTTAGCACCTGAGAGGGAAGTTTAAAGTCCTTTAAGTGTCTCAGATAGTACAGACGCTGCCGGGCCTTCTTCACCAGAATGTTGATGTGACAGGACCAAGACAGGTCCTGTGTGATGTGAAAACCTAAGTACCGGAAACTGTCCACTCTCTCCACTGGGGTCCCGTTGATGTTTAGCGGTTTGTATGACTGCTCCTGCTTCGTGCTAAAGTCCACTATCAACTCCTTAGTCTTGTTAAAGTTCAGGAGAAGGTTGTTCTCCTGGCACCATCTCTCCAGGTTTTTAACCTCCTGTAGGTAGGCCGTTTTATCGTTGTTGGAGATCAGGCCCACCTGATTGATGATGGTGGTGGAGTTGGAAGTGTACAGTGAGTACAGCAGGGGGCTCAGAACACAACCCTGGGGAGCTCCAATGCTGAGGGTGAGGGTGGATGAGGTATGTTTGCCCACACGTACAGCTTGTGGTCTGTCTGTCAGGAAGTTAGAGATCAGCAGCGGCAGGCTGAGTCCCAGGACCTCCAACTTAGAGGTGAGTGTGAGGGGAATTATGCGGTTGAACGCTGAACTGTAGTATACAAACAGCATCTTTGCATAATTCCCTTTTCTGTAGTCCAGGTGGCTCATTGTTGTGTGTAGAAGATTTACGATGGCATCCTCAGTAAAACTGTTCTGACGGTATGCGAACTGTAGAGGGTCCAGTGTGTGTGGTAGTGTCGTAGTGATGAAGTTTTTGACCAGTCTTTCAAAGCACTTCATCACTACTGAGGTCAAGGCTACAGGGTGGTAATCATTGAGTCAGGCGGGCTGGGGCTTCTTCGGGACAGGCACAATGGTGGACTGTTTGAAGCATGAGGGGACAACAGATTGTTCCAGTGAGAGGTTGAATATCTCAGTGAACACCGGTGCTATCTGGTCAGCCCAGGCTTTCAGAACCCGACCTGTGATGCCATCTGGTCCTGCTGCCTTCCTGGTAGTCACTCTCTTGGACGCCCTCCTCACATCATGCTCCGATATGGTGAACATGTTTACCTCTCCGGCTCTCTCGGCGTGCATGCTGTTTGTGCCGCTAGCGCCGCTAGCGTTGTTAGCTGCAGCCCTTCATTTACCGTCTGATCTAGAGGTTACGATCATAGATCATCGGACTACCTACTGCTCTGTGCTTCCATGCTCCTGTCTACACTTCTAAGGAAGCACTCAGTTAAGTGTACCATTTTGCTACAGTCACATCTCAAACTCTCTTGTGTTTGTATGTTTAGACAAATAAGACATTCTGTTTTACTCCCGGTTTTTGACGCCTGGTCTATCCGTGGCACCGCCTCGTACTTTGAGTGCATTTTTGTATTATTATTTAACCTCAGAACATACACAACAATGCCAGGGGTATAAAAACGGAAAAGTTAGCACACTGACACTATGGCTACTCACTCTATACGATTTGTAGTGTGTTGTTTTGTGTATGCGCAGCATAACAGCATAACAAAAAGGGAAAGCCAGAAGAGGCATTTGTGAACATCAACTGTTTACATTTTTTAAAACAATTTGAAATAAAATGCCTGCTTGGTTGCTTGCTAACTCAAAACTAAAAGGGAGAGCCAGAAGGTGACAGAAATAAGAATTCTCTGGGATATAAGAAGGCTCACCATACCACAGTCAACCAATTTGAATGAACACTAGTGCTGGGGAATGACAGCAAATATCAAATATTCAAATATCCAAAGCACTTCAAAAGCACTCTATAACCATGATCTCTCAAGGACTGCTCATTTAACTAAGAAAAAAACTATTCACAAAAGGCTTGTCTATACAAATATGTTTTCAGCCTAGACTAAATCTGAGATTGTGTCTGAGTCCTGAGCACTAACTAGAAGGTTGTTCCATAACTGTGGTGCTTTGTAAGAAAATACTCTGCCCCCTGCTGTAGTCTTCACTATATGAGGTATCAACAAATAGCCAGCAACTTTTGATTAAAGTTGCTGTGGTGTATCATAAGCGACCAAAAGTTCGCTCAGGTACTGTGGTGCAAGACCATTCAGTGCTTTATTTGTCAGCAGTAGTAGAATATGTCATCTGAAATCTTACTTCTAGCTGCATGTGGTCCTAGTAAAAGTACTTCCATCTTATCAGAAATTAGCAGAAGCAAGTTAACAAGCATTCAATGTCTAATGTCCTTTACCCATTCTTCAGTATTACTACACAGCTGTCGCTCATTTAGCATTCCTGAAACTGTGTATCATTAGAATAACAATGGTTCCTGATACCACATTTCCGAATAATTTCACTTCAGAGGTAGAATATATATAGAAAACAGCAGTGGGCTTAAGATAGATCTTTGTGGAACACAAAACTGTACCTCTCTAAGTGGAGAGAACTCACCATTTACATCTACATTGCAGCATTACCACTTCCACAATGAGCACATCTGGACTTTCATCTGTATTTTTGATTAGCTTAAGATAGCAGTTTTCTTTAATGACAACAAAAAGCCAACTTGGCGATTTTACTCAGCACTGTTACAGTCACTAAATTTTGATCATTTAGATTATAAATTTAAATTGTAATACAAACATTTTTCTGCATGTGTAATACTCATTTAGGCTGAAATATTTATATTTTGATATTCTGTATACAGAGATGAGAAGTAACAAAGTACAAATACTTCGTTATTGTGCTTAAGTAGATTTTTCTGGTATCGTTTTTTTTTTTTTTTATCTGGTAAATTTTTTTCTCATTGTGCCATTTTCAGTCCATCAACCTTTTTCTTGTCATTGCGCAGCTTTTTCAATCTACCACTGGTGTATCATTTCCTGGTTCTCACACACCACAGATATCTTTTCTCTGCTTGTGTTCTATATAGTGGTTGTTCAACCTGGATACATTCATTAGATAACAACATTTGAAATACTTTTGTATTAATATATCAATATGATGTGAGATCCAGTTACCAGCGTGACACTAATACAGGTAGTAGTAATGGCTACTTTTTAACTGAAGTACATGTCAGAGCCCAAACTTCTTTACTTTAACTTAAGTAAAAAAGTGTAGTCAGAACTTCAACTTTTACCAGAGTCTTTTAAAACATGAGTATCTGTACTTCTACTTGAGTGAAGATGTGTGTACTTTTGCCATCTGTAATTGTATACCTTGTAATCTGATTTACATTTTAGAATGTAAACATGGAGTCTATATAACAGCAGTGTGTTTAGAGTCCTCAGATGTAAAGTGAAACTGTAAAGATATTATTTTTTATTATATAAATAAATTGTACAGGAAAATTGGAGAAATATGATCTTTTCCATTCAATTTTCCGGCTGAAACCAAAGAGTGCTTCCTATTACTATTTTGCATGTATGGAGAAATCCTGTGAATTGCTAGTGCTAGTCGTCTTATTTGGCAGCAAATACATTTAACTAACCTCATTTTATACTGATACTTAATTGATTTGGTTTGTGGTTAATTTGCATCAGACTGATTGAGTTTACCAAGCACCACCACAGCACATGGGCCTGATGAAACAGAATTACAAGGACATATGTGCTTCAGATTGTATAATATGCAGAAAATTATCCGAATTGTGTCCCACACACCCTGGAAAAAAATGTTGTAATGATACAGTGTTTTAATAATTGAATGATGCTTTCTGATACTATTCAGTGTCAAGCTTTATTTGATCCAACACTGTACTGCCTGCTACACTT
This sequence comes from Silurus glanis, assembly GCA_014706435.1. Classification (NCBI taxonomy): domain Eukaryota; kingdom Metazoa; phylum Chordata; class Actinopteri; order Siluriformes; family Siluridae; genus Silurus; species Silurus glanis. The sequence continues at coordinate 895,821 of JAAIIK010000136.1, read as the reverse complement.
CACCGAATTATGATTCCCTGTGATGTATGAAATTTGCACACTGAGCAGAGACTGCATGCATCATTTGCAACAAAAGCGGCAGATCAAAAAAAAATTTTTTTTAAGCCCAAGGAGGCACACGTCTGTTTCCAAATGGCCATGTTGCCTCAGGACTCGCCAGCTTTCGCCCGCTCTTCGCATGTTGACCCTGGGGAGCTTCTGAAAGACACTGCAACCCCCTTGGGCCCTTTTTTGGAAGGATCAAAGCCTGGATGATCCATAAATTGCTTAATGCAGAAAGTGTGCCACAATGAGCTTGGGCCACACAATTACCTCATTACACACTTTCAGCCCCACCACCTCTTCTCTTTAGCACCCTCCCCCCGTGCAACAATACCCATCTGCTGGGACCTCAGTGTGGGCGCTGTGGAAGAAAAGAGAGAGCATCTGGTATAAGCCTTTCTGGGTCCTCTTTGTGTTAAAAAAATAATAATAATGTGCGATCATGAATGTATTTTAAAGGAGCACATGGTTGCTGAAAACACTCTTGGTTTTGTCTCATAACTAGGAATATATACTTTACTATACTATAATATATATCTCTTGCATCTTGCAACATCCAATGGCCTCTTATCGGCTTAGACATTCTGCCTTTGTGCTTACTTGTTTACCTCGTAATATATATATATATTACGAGGTAAACAAGT
>JAAIIK010000136.1:860155-875135 GCA_014706435.1 Silurus glanis | reverse complement strand
GTGAAAAATTTAAGGGGGTCTGAATACTTTCCGTACCCACTGTATATGTATATATATATATATATATATATTATATATATATATATATATATGACAGAAATAATCTTGCTATATCATAATTCATTGGGACTTACAAAAGTTAAAGAAACATCCACATTAAAACCAAACAATATAAATTGTAAATGTTGAGTGTTTGAGAAAACAACAACAAAAGAATTGTAACCTGTAAAAATTAAGCATGTTTGGACAATTCCATTGCTGTTTTGTTTCTCTAATTTAACATAATATGCGAACAGTGTAGAATTATGTACATTTTCCTGTTTGCTTTAATCTTGAGCACTTAATAATACAGAAATACACAACAAACAAAAAGCCTCTGCAAAATTGGTACATTTATTATGCTGGACTATGGGTAATGTAAATGCATTGAAATTAAATGCAACATTTTTTTGTTTCACATCCAACATGATGGAGCACTGAGCATTTAAAAGTACTTGGTTTGGCCAGTTTTATATGCTTTCAAGATTTTCACACATTTCAAACTGACTGTCATCACTGATTGTCATTATTTCTGATCGAACAATAATACATACTATTTTACTCTTCTAGCTCTTAAAATTGCAGTTGTGGACATATACCATTCAAGATTAAAAGAAAGGCAGCGAAGGAAAAAGTAAGTTTAAACTCTGATTGTATTCTGACCTGAAAACAGCTCAGATTCAAGTCCTGTGTTTTCTCCCAGCGCACCAAATTCAGCACAAGACTTGGTGATTATCTGTTCAGTTACATTTAGAGCAGTAAATGAGGTGCATTGCTCAGCTCTGTGACCTGCACTCTGAAGTGGGTCTTACTTTCCTGTTTAATAAAGGTTTTTATGTTGCACACAAACAGGTTGGTTATGATATAATTAAAAACATGCTGCAAGGCCAAATGTTTGTGTACACCATCTGCTTTTTAAACATCACATGCCAGATTCCAACCCTGTTTGCCTTTTTGGATGGTGAGTGTGGGGATTTGCTTATTGACCCACACGAGTCTGGTCAGGTCTCCTAAATCAGGATTCATGTCTTTGTGAAGAAAAACTTGAGTCTTTCCACTCTAACTTTTGTAATTCTTGTCTTCATGGATCATGCTTTTTGCATCAGGACATTGTAATGCTGAAAGATGTTTGGGCTTAGTCATTTAGTTCTCGTGAAATACAAAGACATCCTATATAATCATGTACAACTTTAAGACAATAGTTTTAAAACCCATCTCTGATGGTCACACTTTTGGCCATTTTTTTATGTGAAGAAAGAAAGCAAAAATCATTTAAAAATTTAATCGTAATTCCAGGTTAAGCCAGTAGGGGCTAATGTGGAAACATCATGCATGGCTACACAGGGATATCATTTGAAAAAGAATCTCATCTTAAAACAAAGTAGACTGTGTATAGTGATAGTTGCATGGAGGGTCGAGTTTTGAGTCGAGTAAGCTAAAGCCACTACTGTTCTCTGACCCTCCTGCTGAACCTTTGAAACCATTGTCGAGAGGATCATGTTTCTGAGAACCAGTCCGAATTAGGTTTATGATAATGCTGGTCTCGACAAGAAATCCTAAACCTGACACTCGCAGTAGGAGGGCTCATCTAAGATCACATTTCCGAGTTTAATGTAATGCTGGTCACAGGAATAGAACCTCGATCATCAGCTCAAACCAAAGCGCTCTATAAAACAGACTGGACCATTCTTCAGTGTATGTTCAAGCTGAATTTAACATCAAGTAGCTAGAACCTTGCATCAAAATGAATGAGTAATGAAGTCAAGGTTAAAATCTAACGTCAGTTTTCAGCTCAGTTTTTTATATCGGTCTATAAATTCTGCACAGTATGTTAATGGTTAAAAAATTCTTTTTTTTCTCTTTCAGGATCATCCGGGACCATGGCCTCATAAACTTGCGCAAGTTTCAGAGTAAGGGCTTTCTCAAATACAAACCAAATTAACCAAAATCACCATGGCGATTTTAGAGACTGTATGTCTGTTTTTCCCCCAGAAAGCTGCAGGTCATTCAGGCCATTTGAATTTGTAAAGTATTATTAATACATGGAGTTGGTACATGACTGGTAGAAGATTCTAACCAAAGCAAAGCAGCAGCCACACCTAGTGAACTGCCTGCTCACCCTGAATAACCCCCTTTCACCTTAATATAAGCTCTAGGTGTACCATTTTGACAAAGGCTCTGAATAGTCATGTTGGACCAGAGCCAGAGCAGCATTGAACGCCTGTTATTGCTCTGCTATGAATAGTCCAGCATGAAATGAACACCCTGTCTCTAATGATAAAAGAGATCCAGCTTCACAAGCTCCTATTGATTTGACCTCTCAGCCAGGATAGAGCCAGTGCTCTCACTAAATTGAAACCCCCTCTCCTGTCAACAGCACTTGTTGCTCCTCAAATTTTTTTTTAATCTTCTCCAGCTGTCTCTCTTCCCCCCCCCCCCCCCATTCTGTTTTTGCTCAAAATCCTGTTCGCTATCAAGGTTGGCTTTTCTGTTTGTTTATCAGCCCCGTGCCACATTCCTTATCTCCTTCTCTTTCAAGACAAAAGACTGCCAATAGTTACCGGGGAGCTGCAGGCCAGTTGTCATGGAGACTGGCTGAGATTGTGCATATGTATGTTTGCACAGAGTGAAGCATACAAGTGGCCAAGGCTTTGTGAAAAATGTTGTGCAAATCTAGAAGAGGCAGACTCTCAAGAATTGAATGTTTTGATAAGGACCAATCAGGGAAAAGGTAGAGTGAGACATTAGTAAACATCAGGGAAAAAAATTATTAAGTGTGTAAAGTTATAACTGATCAAACGTCCCCACAAGGTTTGGAATACCCCTCAGTTTTGGGTAAATCTTGCGGGTCCCTCAGTGGGTTTTTTTGTAATTATTATTAAAAAAATGATTTTTAGCGTTCTTTTGGATACGTATATTAGGCTTAAACTTGACGCATTAATTATCTGTTGAACGATAATCAGTTGAATATTATTGTTTGTGTGTCTTGACAGTACTGGAGAGGCGTTACCCTAAGGTGGTACAGGACCTGTATGATGCCATGAGGCGCTTCGCCAGGGTCGTGGGGCCACTAGAGCATGATAAGTTCATTGAAAGCCATGCATGTGAGTACTGCACATTTTTGGCCTTACATTTTATTTCTGTCGCATCATGTTGTCCGCTATGTATACCTTTCTCAGTTACCTGAGTCTTTTGTCATGTAATGAGATTTACCCTGTGACCCTACTGTCAATGTTAACACACAACAGTGTTGACCATGAAGGAACTGCAAGTGAGGCTAAATAGAACATCTTTGGCTTTCCTTTGTAGTCTATGGAGTTATTTTTTTTGTTGATTACATGATCTATATTAGCCTCCATCTCAAATTAAATACTGCTGCTTGTGTGTTAATTTCAATACAATCCATTTCTAGTGCAATTCTAATGTCACAAATCAGCTTTGCAGAAATCCAGATGCAGTTATAGATACCTAATAAGGATCAGGAGTCGAGAGCAGGATGGAAATACTGCATCACAACATGAGCAGGAAACCCTAAAAGGTTTTGATGATTTAAAAAGAGAGCTTTTCTTCTGGATAGTAGGATCACAATGCATTGCAGCATACAGGTGGAAAAGTGTAAAGAGAATGGTATCTTGGCCTTAAGACGTTTGGGATCTATTTTGACATACCGGATAGTGTCGTGCCACGCAATGTATGACAAAGGCAGGGATTTTTCAGAATGTCAGTTGCCTGGTTCACGTGACATGTAATAGCCGAGTGCCAGGTGGAAAAAAGTTACTATCGAAAAAAATGTTTGAACCTGGATACAAAAGAATTCATTATGAAATAATTTGTACACGCATTTACACAAAGAATTCAGTTCCTGAAACTCAGAAACTGAACATTTTGAATTCAGTGGACTTAATCATACTAATAATAGTTTTTGTTTTGTTTTTTAAATCCCTGTCTCTCAGTGGAGTTTGAACTGAGGAGGGAGATTCGCAGGCTGCAGGAGTACAGAAGAGAAGGAATCCAGTCTTTCTGTGGTGAGATTAAGTTCTCTCATGACATTACTCACTGAAACACACAACCTGCTGCACTGACGCCATCAAAATGCCATACTACTCCTGTTCTCTTCTCGTCAGCGAGCATTAATCCAATCCAGCCGTAAAGGATGTAGTGCAGATTTATGATACTGATATACGACTTGAACCCATCTTTGCTCACTCAGATGCACTTTTGTTCTTTTCAGCTTCAAGTGCGTACATTGCGCAGTGAAAGTCACAGGGCAGAGAAAATGGTTGGTTTTGGATTTTTGTGCTAATTCAGCCACAAGGGTGGTATTAAAGTCAGGTGTAGAGGAAGTCTGGGGTGCAGTCAGAAGTCCAATTCATCCCAAATGTGTTCAAGTTTTGAGGTTAAAAATCTATAGCAGGCTGCGCAAGATCTTTCTCTCCAACCAATGTAAACCATATCTTCATGGAGCCTGCATTGTGCACAGGGGCATTGTTATGCTGGAACAGGTTTGGGTTCAAGTTCAAGTGAAGAGAAAACATATTATACAATTGCCTGCCTCCAACTTTGTGGTACCAGTTTGGGGAAGAATCACGTATGGCTGGAAAAGTCCCAATGCTTTTGTTTAAACAGTGTTCATATACTGTTAAAAGTTTGGAAACACCTAGTTTTTCATTTTTGAGAGGCACATGCATGTTCCTCTTGTAAAACTTGCCGAAGGTGTTTTTCACAAGTTGGATATTACTTTGTGATCCAGTTCAGCCCAGAGCAGTTTAATAGGATTTCAGTCTAGTGACCGGACATTCATGCTATTATAGATAACACTCCAGCCTACTGTTTGTTCTTTAAATAATGCTTACAAAGTTTGGACGTACGCTCGGGCCATTGTCTTGTCTAGTGAAATCAGTTCCAATAAGCCACAGTTTAGATGGATTTGCATGGTATTGAATTATGGAATGGTAGCCATGTTGGTTCAGTTTTCTGTTTTACCAGGAATGAGTCTCCAACTTTCCCTGCTACAAAACAACCCCAACCTAATTAGTTTCCACCTCCACGCCTGACTGTGGCTTCGTGGCAGACAGAATATCATCTCTCCAGTTCTACTTCTTACATTAGTTTGAGCCAAACATTTGAACTCATCAGTCCAGAGAACTTTCTCCACTCATTCACTGTTCAATCCTTGTGTGCTTTTGCCTTTTACCTAGCTTGTTGCACATAAACCTAAAGAACATGCATCTTATTTAAAAACCATAAAATGCTATGTGTTTCTAAACTTTTGAGTTTTTTTTTTATAATGATAGCTCTTTCCAGATGTCTCATAAAGATAAAGACACATCCACATAGACACAAACGTGTGTATGATAAACGTTTTACTAAATAATTTATGAAAATCCTTTCACAAGAATCTGTTTTGGGTAACTGTTCAACAACCACAAGTAGACTTGCATTGTATTCATTTTAACCAAATCCTTTGTTCCTTTGTCTTCCTTTTATTGTACTTTAAAGACAGATGCAGTATTTAAAAAATTAAACTGCAAAAAGTATTTATTTTAAATGGTTATCTTTAATTACAGATCAAACTCAAGATTGATTTGATTTGATCTTTGCACATGTTCTTTTGATATGTGTTCTGTGATTCAGGTGCGAAGGTGTACGAGCAGGTGAAGCAAGCACGTGAGGACGAGCGGAATAAGAGGAACATGCTGTGTGAGGTTCTTCAGTACATTCACGACAGTCGCGCCTGCCAGCAGTGGCTCCACAAACAGGCTGCCATGTAAGATCTGCACCGTTTCCATTTCTGTCCATTTCTCTTCTACTTTTGTGCACTGGGATACATGTTTAATTCAACTGAATTTGATTTGTTTAGCACTCTTAACAATGGAAATTGTCCCAAAGCAGCTTTACAGAGATTAGTATGTTATAAAATTTGAATGCATCTGTTAGTGCTTATAAATTTATCCTTAACGAGGGAGACAGTGAAGACATTGGCAAGGAGAAACCTTGAGAGGAACCAGACCGAAAAGGGAACCTGTACTCATCTGGCGGCACCGAATGTCCATTCACATATCTAAAGACATACTGTAATAAATAGTGGCCTCGGACTTGAAAGAACTATTCATACTTCAGATTTTCACGAGACCTTGTGTGTTGTGCGAATTTCCCTATTGGCTGTTCTTCAGGGTTTCAAAGTAAATTGACGCAAATATTGTGATCCACATGATGAAAGTCAGGTCAATGTTTTCAGTGCATCACATAACGCACCACAGACTCGGTCCGAAAATTCATTATTCGCTGTACTATAACACTCTTTTAATGCTGCAGAGATTCTGCACTTGATATCCTTTGCGTCGCACAGCTTGTATTTGGCTTGTGGTAAAAATGAGTTGGAACAGAGTGCATATGTGGCTGTCCAATCCCAACTGAATCATTCTGCACAAAGCACGAAATTATACAGTGATTTAGTGTGTGAGAAGTGGCTCTCAGCCAGGTGTGTGTGTGTGTGTGTGTGTGTGTGTGTGTGTGTTCATGTGCGCTATTGACTCGTGTTTTTCTTTCACAGTGATGCTGGCATTACTCCCATCATCACTACCATCACTACCTCAGGTGAGCTGCTACACACTCAACACCCTGCCTTCCTCCCTCTCTCACTACATAGCCACAGGCTAAGACGTGTTAATGCATTCTCCCGTAAATATACTGAGCAAAGACACGTGCCACACGTATCTGTCTCTGCTTCCTCTCTCCCTCTCTTGCACTCCGCTCTCTCTTTTCTCTGCTTCTCCTCAATCTTCAGTTCTCAGCGAGGCCACGTCTGTGTTCAGTCTTGTTGCTATATTTGCGAATCATATTAATTGCCAAGCTGTTGGACATCCTTCAGACCAGTAATAAGATTTTATTCAACTGCAAATTCATTTAATACTTTTGTAATAATTAATGTTGAATCATAAATGTTCTAGCGTATACTGTTAGAGATCTCTCGACTCTTCTCTCTTTTCAAATATTATTTTATGAATAAATAAAATGAATTATTTTGTGCCGCTGGTAAAAACTTGCTCTCTTCGGAATTCCCAGGCAGAAGAAGTGCACCCCCTCTGAATTTGACAGGGTTGCCAGGCACAGAAAAACTCAACGATCGTGAAAAAGAGGTATAGCACCCTTTCTTTTATGTGCAGTTAAGTTCATAAGTAAACACTATGGTTTCTGGATTAAAGGGTTTGCCCATTCATTGAAGATCAAGTGCGCAGAAACACTTGTGCTGCTGTTTTAAAAATTATTTATATAGTAATAGAATGACATGGAGCTGCATCTTGCAATAAAACTTGAATCCAGTTTGCATATGCAAATATTACAAGTCGGAGACAGAGATGAAAGAAGTTAGAGGGCATTATTAAAGTAAACACAGGGCATACTGTACTGGTTAGGTCTCATTCAGACTCGTGTGTGTGTGTGTGTATGTATATGTGTGTATATGTGTACTTTGCAGTACAAAGAAAAAAAAAAGTTTAAATAAAACCATACGTTCTTTTTCTGTTTAGTCTCCAGGAAGTTACAACTCTGCCTCTGCCATGTTAATCTGTATTGTATGTGACTCTCAGGACACGGCTCGGTCTCCGAAGTACTGTGATGCGTAATATTCACGTAGCAGCAGTGGTGCTGAGAGAACGCACTCGAGAAACAGTTTAGAGAGGAGAAATCAGTCTACACATCAAAATCTGGTCACAAATTATTGGTCACTTTCTATATAACAAACGTATAGCACTAATAATTATATATAAATAAATTGGTTTTTACTAATGCAAATATGTTAAAAACGATGCATTGCGGTACAAATTCCAACTCGTATCCGATGCGAATCGGTGAATCTTACTGTCCCAAATACCCTAATGTCATTTCAACCATTAAAAAAAAAAATTGCCCTTTCCCAGTTTAAACATTTGATATGTTTTCTATGTTCTACTATGAAAAAAGGTGTACCAAACTTTTTTGGAATTGGGGTTGTATATATGTAGAATCTGATTTATTTTCCTTAACTATTCATCCATTTGACTGAAAGGTAGTGATGGAACCTCAATGGAATCTAACACACTATATTTCTACTTTGCATGAAACACATTTCCTTATACTACAGCAGTGTTAAATTCTTGAATCTGATTGGTCAGAAAGTGTTCGATAATGTTCCTGACAGGAGTTCCAGCAGCACTGGGATAATCCAGAGATGTATTACTTTACAAAGAAAAATAAATGTGGCTCTGGTGAGGTTCCCAGTAAGGAACGCTTTTCGAAGGCGTGTCCAGTTCTTTCTACTATGAAACTCTTCGAGACAGAGGTGTTACTGTACATATTGTTTTGGGTTGGGAATTTTTTTGAAACCTTCTGTCTCATTAAATAAGAGCTGATATGTGAATAAAAAGAAAGTACTGTTGGAATTTTGCTGTAGGATAAGAGGAGTAAAACATGTCAGTGCACTCTGTTATAACGGTCACATCCCACCAATGCACTATTGATTATTTTGCTATATATTGTGCCCTGACTTGTTTGTCATTATACTGGTTTTTAGTTTGTTCCCTTAGGGTATGCAAACGTTTGTACTCAGCTGCATCTACTTTGAACCAGTGCTGCATCATTAAATGAATAACGATATATTTTTTTCTTTCTCTACGTTTCTGCCTGCTGTTTAGCTGTGCCAGGTTGTTCGGCTTGTGCCCGGTGCGTACCTCGAGTACAAACAGGCCCTGCTGAACGAGTGCCAGCGGCAGGGTGGCCTCCGACTGGCACAGGCTCGCTCGCTCATCAAGATAGATGTGAACAAGACACGCAAAATATACGACTTCCTCATCAAAGAAGGCTACATCAACAAAGTATAACAGGAGTGAGTGCGAGCGCACTGTGCACTTCTGGCAGGCAGAGAGGTGACACACTGCACATGAGGCTCTGAGGACTGGAGATTATTGATAGACATTTACGTGTTCTGTTTCTACTCTGTGCCACTTTTTTGTTTATTTTATTATAATATCTTTTTTAAGAATCTGCTCATGTGATACTGTGACTACAAAAGTTTTTTTTTGATACAATGTTTCACCGTCTGTCTTGCATTTTACATTTCAACTGTTATCTGCTAAATGTATAATCATGTGACTTTGTATTTAACCACATAAATACACCTGTTTTCAAAATAGAGTGTAAAAAGTGCTTTAAAAGTGCATTGTAATAGCTGGACAATTGTAAGGAATTTTCTGTCACACACACCCGAACACACTTGTTGAGTAACATGTTCTGGTTCAGAGGAAAGGACAGCAGCAGCTTCAGGCTGCATCACACCCATCTGTGCAGATATCGGCATCAACATGCTAACATTCGTTTTATCAGCCTAATAATGAGCACTGCTCATCTCTGCTCTGCTATCCCACGTGTTCTTCTGTTTCATGCTGTGTGAGGTTTGGGAGCTGCTTGAAACGAGATCTTTCATCCAAAGGCTCATTTCTACCTGAAAAGACTGCTGAGTGCAGAGACCGTAGTTGAGTTGTGATTTCAGGCTGTTTTTGTGTATTCAGTTCTGCTCAGATGCTTTGTGTATATAGTTTATTTTCCTATGTTTTGGCTTTGTGATATATAAATATGCTCTTCAAGTGCATTGTGTGTCCCTCAGGAATAGTGTTGTAAAAACTGCAAAACTGCTAAATGTTCAGACTGGGATTGCAGTGTCAACCTTTACATTTGAATTTATTGTATTGGCCGCCGTGTGTGTGTGTGTGTGTGTCAGTTAGTCAGTCAGCTTGTTTATAGACAGTCTCCTCTGGTTCTGCGGCTCAATTCACTCACCCACTTCTATTCACTGTGACAGCTGAGCCTCTTCACTTTTAGCTGCACTTGATTTCTTCCAACTGGGATTTATTTTTTTTTATGCCAAGCTTTTCACTTATGTGCCTTCCATATGAGAAAATCAGTCTATATTCCCCAGACTTTACATTCGGTGCTGCTATGCAGTCATCCTCTGCTGAGTCTTTCAACACCTCAGCCCTCAGCATAAAGGTGGATGAAGGCCACAGAGTCATTCACATGATTTTGGGGGGATTTTAATGTAGAATTTCAGCCTACTTTCTCTATATTATCTCCTTTATCGACGTGTTAAACCGATGCAGTGCAACCAAACATTAGCATACAGCTGGTTTATTAAATCAGCTGTATGATTGTGTGACCCCTGTCACAAAAGTTGGTAAAGATAGTAAAGTTCCTGTCTGCACCCAGATGCTTTTGAATCTGGTTCTTCTCAAGGTTTATACCTTATATTTGTATCTACCTATACCTTTACCTTCTAGATATTTATACCTATCTCGGGGAGTTTTTTCCTGTAAGCACTGGCTTACTCATTAGGGTGATTATAACATATTATAACTAGGCATAACATTTTGACTGATGTGTGAATAACACTATTTCTTCATCATGGCACCTGTTAGTGGGTGGGATATATTAGGCAGCAAGTGAACATTACAAACACACACACACATACACACCCCATTGGCGGTCAATACAATAAATAAAAATGTAAAGGTTGGCACTGCAATCCCATTCTGAATATTAAGCATTTATGCAGCCTTTAAAACACTATTCCTGAGGGACACACCATGCACCTGAAGAGCATATTTATATATAACCAAATTTATATACGTATGTATTTAATTACTGAAAAACTGCTTATTGTTCAAAATATGTTACAATTTTACAAAAAGCCCTATACAAAAATGTTACTTTAAAATGAAACAGGACTCGTGTGCAGAAAGCTGCAAGATGTGTTATTAACTAATAACAGCTAGCAAACTATTGCTGTAGAGTAAGACCCACCTCTGGGGACATATACATTCTAAAGAACATTGAATTGGGAACTCAGCTAAGTTTTGCCTTGATATGAGTCATCTGAAATGTGACCTGTAACAATAACAGACTAACCCAGAAACACCATTACTAGCACATTTTATATTATAAGACGACATAAAGCACAAGCAAGAACGGAGTTCCATACCTTAAAGTTTCTACTGAAGCAATGACACTGGAGACTCCTTTCATAAATATGTAATACCGAGGTGGGCAGTGAATTTCACACCTAGGCTTTCAGCTGTGTACCTGAATCAATCCCCCTCTAAATACTCATCATTGATTTACGAGAATGAATGCCATTACTAAAGCAAGAAATCAATTTACCACTATTCAACAAGTCTCCTTTCAATGCAGCCACAGCGGCACCACCCACATACAGCATTTTTAACAGAAGCATCAATATTAGCATCATAAGATGATCCACACACGTTTTCCCTGCATTTTTGTGCATTTTTTTCAGTACATTATGGTTTTCCTGGGGATTTGAAATTAAGGCAAATGGTGTGTTTGTGTGTGTGTGTGTGTGTGTGTGTGTGTGTGTGTGTGTGTGTAGTATAAATATGTATAAATGTTATAAATGGTTCATGAAAAAGATTAACGACTCTTTTAATCTGTTTGGGCCGACCTTTCCTCACAATGCTCAGCTTTTCTTGAAAAGTCCTTCTTGTAAATGTCCTAAGTATATCAGCGACCAAATCAATTTCCTCTCCTGTCAGCTATTAAATCCACACAAATATTTTTGAGCTTGGGAAGTTTTCTACAGATGCACTTTGTGAGCTCTGACTAGTGAGCTCTCTGACCATCCAATCAAAGGACATAAAAATGTTACTGGACACCATCTAGATGGCCCCAGAGTCAGCAGCTTAAAATCTGATTGTTAAAGCAACATGAATTGTAAGCAACAGGGTACCCTCAGAGTACAGCAGATAGATTTAACACTGAAATCTGATTGGATAGAAACTCTAACCTAAACTTGTACCTGTACCTAGCAGCAGTGCACCTGAAAGGAAAGCTGTTAAATTAAGAGAATAGACTATAAGGAATAAATGAATACATATTCATGGACAAAAACATATTAAAAAGATGACGTTTAAGCCAGTAGAGAAGACCATGCTGGCCCTGATGGCCCACCACTGTTAACTACACATCCCCCTTGAGAAAACGTCACCATATGAACAAGATAAACAATGAACTGTTTTTCTTTGAGGTCAATAAGCAAAATCATATGCCTTATTTTCTCTTCCAAGCCTTGTGATCTCATGTTTCATCTACTTCTGTAAAACAGAGTAAGAATTAAACGTTTTGGATTAAAAAAGAAAAAAACATGGCTTCAAGTTTCATTTGTTTAAATAGTTTTTCTTTTTAAGAGGTTTGCATTGATTGAATCTTTCACCTTGCACATGCCAATTTTCCAACATTGCCTGAGTATGAAGACCAGCCCCTTGTTGTGTTCTTCCAGTCAGCCTACCCTTCTATCTCTCTCTCTCTCTCTTCCTCTCTCACACACACTTTCTCTCTCTGTCATAATTGCAGGCCATTCAGTGATTATATGTGAATTTGTCTCTACAGGTCGGCTTTTCTGGCATTATTAAGCAGATCAATTGTGGAGAGAGGTTCTAAACAGGGGGATGGTGACCACGCTTTTTAGCTACACACACACACACACACACACACACACACAGCGTGATTGCTGTCTGTTGCCCTGTTGCTTGTGATGCACTGAGGAGTCGTGACTAACTCAGTCTAAGCACCACCCTCCCCGATGAAGCCTCTTTCTGAATCCTGACAACATAATCCTCATTCAGCAACAGATTGGTGTTTAATATTTTATGATGACAGGTTTTTTTTAAACATTTCTAAACATTCTTTATTATATGCCAATTGTTCTCAGCTGTTCTAAAGAGATTGTAGCATAATGTATAAATGTGTTAAAGCCCTTCCTGCCCATGGTCTCACACACACACACACACACACACACACACACACACACACACACACACAAAACACACAGTGGCTGTAGGCGTATTCACTGCTGTCTCAGCTAGACACACGTGCAACCGTGGGATCAGACACAGAGCATCATCTCCAGCTCTGAGCAGAAAGATTTTTTTTCCACCCACTCTCGAAATGAGAGATACATCAGCAGCCAAAAATAGGTGGTAAAACTATTCATAGCGGTATTAGAAAAGTGCCACACTGCCTGACACTCTATTAGATCATAACAATGGATAGGAAGAATACAGAAAAGAATCTTTGCCAAACTATATTTCAAAACCATTAAATAGCATATAGTACAAAATATCCAAGTGACCATATTCAGATATCTATAAATAAAAAAATGTTTAAGTGTCCTGGTTATACCACAGAGCCATAACATTAACTCTGATGCTGTAATGCGAATGACCGATTTATACAAATGAGCTTATTTGTTTCTATAGGAACAACTAATCCATACACTTTGACTTAAAGTCTCGCTGAGACAGAGTTCTTTTTTTCCTTTTTTGCCTTGTCGAGAGCCCTATATTGGTTGACATGTTGAAAGATTTTGTAAGGAAATTATCTGACATTTATGAAACAAATTTCCAGTGTCGGTATGAAAGGAAAAAAAATTCACAGGTTTTCGGTAACATGGCTTTAAAAATCATATTATTTATGAGAAAGGAAATTCAACAGACATTTCAAACACGTAAATGGAACCATAAATGGATAAAACATGATCCATTATTTTTTAATTAATAGCAATTACTATCATTGGTAAATTACTGTCATAAAAGAGGAATAAAGCACTTCAGGACATGCTGTTAATGCAATATTATGAAACTTTGTGCCAGACCACATCACACTATCCCATGATTGACAGTTTTACTATTCCAGCACACCCCATGGTGTATTAATCGAACAGGTTATATAAAAAAATGTTAAGGTTCAATGCACCATAACAGGATAGTGGATAAACCGTCATTTGTAATCCCAGGGCTTTGACCTGTGTGATCTCAGCAGTATGTCGTCTGTGTGAACAGCAGATGAACAGCAGATGAAGGAATGTTTGTGAGACGCTGGATCGAGTTTTCAGCGTGCCTTGACACACCACTTCAGTTTCTATTCCAGCTTTCACACTGGAATACTGAAATGCATTCGGCACAGCGCATGACATTCCTGTCCAAACATTTAATTAGACATCGGCCTTGACGCAAGCTTTCTAGATAATCTGCCAGCACTGATGATGTGTTGCTTTTACTGCCTCAGGTCTGTTGTATGTTAAAATAAATGTTCTCATGGACTTTGGTCGTGAGTTCTCCTCTATTTCTCTCTGATTCTATAAAAAGATTTAGAGTTGAGCTTGACAGAGGAAAACTTTCTCGTTGATTGAATGGAATAAGAGGCTGATGGTGATGGTGAAGGTGATGGTGACAGTGGTGACAGAATTGCTGAAAATATCGCACTTTCATTCCAGTCTGCGAAAACATGTTACAGCACCACTGACTCACTGTCTCTGGCATTTTAAAGTCAGTGAAGTTCCACTATTGATTCCTGCAGCCCGTACCTCATTCAATCTGTCATTCATATTGTTGCTTCCAGAGATTGTTGCTTCCTTTTTTTCCATTCAGCTTTAGTGTGAATGGCTTGCATCATGTTTAACATCTTTTTTCTAAGCTTTCCAGTGGTCAGCGTGTTCCACATATGTGTTATGGGGAGTGGTAGCTCAGTGGTTAAGGTGCGGGGTTACTGATTGGAAGGTCAGGGGTTCAAGCACTGGTATCACCAAGCTGCCACTCTTGGGCCCTTGAGCAAGGCCCTTAATCCTCTGTGCTCTAGGGGCACCGTATCATGGCCGACCCTGCGCTCGACCCCAGTTTCCAAGCAAGCTGGGATATGCGAAGAACGAATTTCACTGTGCTCTAGTGTATATGTGACAAATAAAGGCTATTCTATACTTTTTATTAGGGATGTACAAGATACATATGAAGCAGCCGCTGATGCGATGTAATACGATTCCCTCCATTATGATGCAGCGCGATCCGATTTTGATTTGGTTCAACACAATGCGATTTAATGCAATATGTTGGAAAAAGAT
>JAAIIK010000136.1:835155-855155 GCA_014706435.1 Silurus glanis | reverse complement strand
AAAGACTTACTTAACCTAGACAGATAAAGATTAGGGGGAAAAGTCACGTGGATCTTTTTCCAGTACTCAACGGTCCAGTTTGTGTGTCCATGACAGCCTCAGCATTGTGCTCTGGGCCGACAGGAGTGGATCCTGTAGTTCATACACAACAAAGTTCAGTGTCTGTCGAAGCTGAGATGCTTTTCTGCTCACCATAAGCGATTATTTGAGTTACTATAATTCTTCCTGGCAGCTTGAACCAATCTGTTTTTCTCCTCTGACCTATTGTATCAACAAGGCAATTTCCACCCACAGAACTGTCGCTCACTCGATTTTTTTTTTCCCCACACTATTCTGTGGAAACTAGAGATTGCTGTGTGTGAAAATCCCAGATCAACAGTTTCTCTCTCAAACCAGCCCATCTGATACCAACATCTATGCCATGATTAAAGCAACAGATTAAGATTCAGTTTGAAGATTAACTGAAGATATTGACCTGTATCTGAATCATTCTACGCCCTGAACTGTGGCCACATGATTGTCTGATTAAATAAAATGGTCTAAAAATGCATGTGCAAATGTGTTCCTATGTAAAAGACAGCAGCTGCACAGGGTGAAATTAGGACACACAATCTTTTGCATGCCTGGTTTCTTTGGCCTATAGGCAATTCCATGTTATTGAAGCGACGCTTATGAACTCGTGTTAACTTGCGAAGTGTCTCATTGCCTGCACTAGCTTGCCATGTGACCAGCCATGTAAGTCATGCAACAACGGTTAAAACAAATCGTTTCCATAGTACATATATATTGAAATAAATCAGGGATATGGACCCCACCACCACCAGCTCTTGAAGACTTTTAAAGAAAACATATATATATATATATATATATTATGAGAGAAACCTCCTGAGAGTGTTGTTTGGCAGAAAATCAGTCAATAATAAGTCAAATCTAGGGTCTAGTGCGATGTGGGATTGTAGAGATCACATGGGTGGATAGGTAGACAACCCGAAACAAATTAAAACTAACCTCTGAATAAAATCCACTCCAATGTGACTTTCCGCTGCACTGATGATATGAAGAAAAAAAAAAAAGCACTCTCGATCCTTCGTATAAAACATTCTGAAACGTGCTTTAACATTTAGAAAGAAAAAAAAAAAACAACTAAATAATATATTCGTATTACATTTTGGTTCTGTATCATATTGGCAATGAGAAAAAGGCTCCACCACCCCACCAAGAAAAAAGCCCTATAGTTGGTCATGCATGTGCTTTCTTCTGCTAGAGCAGGATCTGGGAAAGGTTGTTTTGTTCATGTGTGACCTGTCTGGTCACCGGACCGCTGCAACGCAAACAGCAGTAAGATTTGTTTGTCACTTCAATGGAGTCACAGTATCAGGTTTCTGACCGTTTGTGTTCCCATGCCTACCTTGGATTTCAGCTCGACACACAGGCACCATAGCAACACTTCCAGAACATATGTGGTGAATAATGATTGACAGGACAATGACGAACGGTTCGTCTGAGCCCGATTCAGAAGACAGACGTTACCGCAAGTCGAACCCTTGCAGAATTTGTAATCGGCTGATTTACAAAACAAAAGAGGTTCAAAGACCCTCGCAGCAGCTGGACTCGCAGATTGAGCGTGACACGCTGATTCCCGGCGCACCCGAGAAAAACAGATGGGATGAGATTATTAAAGGGGTACGTAGGCATCAGATTGACTGCGAATAAACATACTTAGAGGAGGATGTTGTGGGGGAGAGGATGGCTGAAGCCGCCACATGTTGCTCCTGACACACCGGCGTGGAAAACATGATAGTGTGAGGAGGAGGCACAGTTGCTGCCTGCACAGCCATCAGATTCAATGCATATTTACTGTTTCTGCTCTGATATTTGTTGCCTGATAATCAAGTTGAGAGAAGCTTTCATCAGAGTGCAGTGGAGCCTGCTGGACCCTGAAACACCTTGCAGGGAAGTGATGAAGTGTGATATATTACATTTGCAGAGAGCTTTAATTAAATGAGAGAGAAAGAGGGAGAGAATGAAGGTAGTAGTGATGGGAAGATCAGATCATTTTAGTGAATCCCGTTCATCAAAATGAAGTAATCTTTTGTCTGGGTCATTTAGTTCATTTTGTTCCTTTGATAAGAAATAAAAATGTACATTTTCAATAAGCAGATCCCCAACACGCCTACGTACACCAACTTCCAATAATGTAAATATGACAATGCAGTAGGGCTACAGCTATGGATTGTTTTAATAATCGTGTATTCTACCGATTATTCGAATCGAGGAATCGAGCAATACTAAATATACAAGAGAAAATATGACGGGTTTCTTAAAATGAACAAGTAAATTGTTTCCTTTTTAGAAAAAAAAAAATGTTTATTGCTGAAATTGCATACGAGAATATCTCTGAAAACTAAACCCATTTAGTGCATTTAATTGCCATATTACATCAAAATGCAAATATAAATTAGAAATCATAAAAATAAAAAAATCTATGTTAAATTTCAAAAACAGTAACCGCACTGTACAGTGTTTTCTTTACGATTTAGTTTCCAAACTTTGAAAACTTTGTCTTTTTTTTTGGCCTGAATCTTCTTGCCCGTCGCCTCCATTTTTTATTCTGCAGTGTCTTCTGTGTTTACCTTTCCCGAGTTTAGCGGATGGTGTGTCAGTATTAATGGTCCGTGGGGAAACACAGTGCTCGAGGTTACTCATGGAATCATTTCAGCCCTTTAATGCAGCAAAGGAAAAATCTGATACCTCTAAAATCTTCTTGTATGTGTCTTCTAGTCCGTTCTTTTGTCACGTGACTCCCATAATTAGTGTAACAATAATGTCAAGATTTGGACCAAAAAAATTCTGATCTATTGCGTTGTGTAGCAACCATGAGAGTCACACGTGACAAAAGAACAAATGACTAGACCATAGGACACGGATACTTTGTGATGCTTTACTCATGCACGTCCAATAGAAAATGAATGAATCACTCTTTGAGACGACTCATTCTCTGAGTCACATTATAGACTCGTTCAAACTGAATGTTCATGAACGACCCATTACTAGAAGGCAGATCTGCATTTCCCTGCAAGCACCCCATTCTCCATAAGCAGAAGGTGGATGCAAAGATAGACATATCCATGCTCCAGGGCTGCATTGCACAGAACACATTATCTATGATATTCATTGTTAGATGAAGTACACAAACCATGTAGTTGAGTTATGTAGTAGAGATACACTCAGCAAAATATGACTCCTGTAAAAGTAAAAGTGCTCCCTTTAAACCTTTACTTAAATAAAAGCAAAAAAAATTAGCCCTTAAATGAATTTAAGAATCCAAAGTACTATAATTTATTATGGCTATAATGTTCCTAAGACTCTGTTATTCTTAGTACACTGATCTATTAATAGAATGATATTGAGTCAAACACTGATTTATATCTTTTACAATTCTCATTAGCACAAAACCTTTAAAAAAATCACAACAAATAAGGCCACGGGTGTTGTGGCGAGTTCGAGTCAGGAGTTTTCTTCCATCATTTTTCCTCTCTAAATGTTCTGCTTGCTGTTGAAATGAGGCTGAAAGTACAGATACGTGAAAAAGCTATTGAGGTACAGTAACAAATTACATTACTTTAGTTTACTTTACTTTACATTACATTACATTACTATCCACCACTGATGATATTGTAGTGTTATAACACACTGAGGTTCTGTAAAATGTGAAGAAACTGAGTCCACATGATGCCCAATGGGACCCCAAATAATGTTAAATATTAGATTGAGGGAACCAGTGCCTGTAAAAATCCCCCAAAGTTTAGATTATTATAAGCAAAGTTATTATGGCATAACTGGTTGCAAATAGTATTAAATAGTCAGAACAGTGGCAGACCGTCCAGGCCAGCAAGGCCATCTGTGATGACTTAAACGCTTTTAGAGTGACTGATTTACGTTTTAATATATTTTGTCCATGAATATGTATACAATTATTCCCAATAGCCTTTTCTCTTTATTTCATTTTTTTCCTTCTAGAAGCAGCACACCCAACTGTCTGTATAAGAGTTCCTATCTGACTGGATAGACAACATACTCTGTGTTGTTTGAGGCTGTTGTTCAACCAATCTGCAATTTGCTTACTCTAGGCTCGCTCGCAGGCTTTAGAACTCATCTGTATTTTCACATCCTGTCATTACATGATCAGCACGCAAGCTAGTCGGAGCTATCAAAATGCATCTGTTGCAAACTTCACAAGTTCAGATATATAATAATGTGGGTTTTATAGTTGTATTTTCTTTCCACAATGACTGACAGAAAAGAAGAGATTGATTTGGTTGCAGATATAAAACAGTTCAAAACAGTTGTTGAGCTTTTTGCGTTTTCATTCTTATAGAATTTGCACAAAAACACACAATTTGCCTAAATTTTAAATTCCCAAGAAAAGCGTAACCTATGGAACAAATGCAGAGAAAACCAGGGGTCATTTTATGAGGGTTCGGGTACATCTCGATGCTTCTGCTAGAGATGATGATGTCAGCTGTGGCTGCAGTGAAAGGAGACTTGCTGAATTGTGTACATTGGGTTTCTCGCTTTAGTAATGGCATTCATTCTCACTGGAGATACGTGTCTGTAATGCAGCACTCTGTTATACTGCATTTCTGTATAATACTGATGGCATCTGTAGCCGTGGCGTCATAATGACGGTAGTAAGCGGTGAAGTGACCCAGGGAGGACACTACTGAAGGCCTTGGTGTGAAATGCACGGTTTCAAGCCGAGCAGCTTGAAACCTCTATCTTTGGCGGAATTTAATTCGCCAAAAAGCAGCTTTAAAGAAACTCATAGATTCAGAGTATGCATTTTAAATTTAGAAATTCCTCTCTATTATTTCAAAAGGGAACCATCTTCATCTGATTGAGTGTGATTTAGAAACAATTTCACTCTGTATGGTTCCTTCTATGTGTACTATATCAAAATGGGCAGCTGTGTAACAAACTTTAATTTCATTAAGTCTAAAATATTTTGTTACAGTCAGTGTTGCAGTCCAAAGCTCACTTCATGGTTCCCTGGTAAAGCTGAAACTAAAGAAATGTTGATAAAAAAAAAAATCTCAATTTTCACTGGCTTTTGTTTGCATTGTGGTAACACTCACCTTACTGTAATCTGTAATATCTAATTTCATGATCACCTTCTGATCTTTTGTTCATCAGCCTCCTCCTGGTCCATAAGTAAACAGCACCCTGAGCACACCTCATTGAGTAGCAATTAGTTCATCTTAACCCTGCATCACCACCCAAGCATGCTAATGATAATGTCTCTGGCCGGTGGAGAGAAGCTGAGTCATTTCATTATTTAGAATGAATAGCTAGCTAGGTTGGATCGTACTCGCCGATAACCGATTTAAAATAGATACTGGATAAAAAACATTCCATGTCAAATAGTACTGAACTTTATTACAAAAAAAAACCCAGTACTGAATCATGAAAATGTGCTAAAGAAAATAAATATTCATATATTCATTAATAAATCTAATTTATAAATATGATAAAGCGCTCTCCGTGCAGCACGCCGTCTCGTGTGTAAAAACAAACAGCACGTGGTGTCAATGATTCGCTTCATTATTAAAATGATTTCTTTTATTATCAAATACAGATATGATATGAGTAAAACATTTAAAGTTGACATTTTGTAACTCCGGCATTGTTCAGAGGGCCGTTCCAAATGGTGTTTGGGGACCCTTGTTTTAGAACAATATGTTCCTCAAGACACATTAGGAATCGCTAGGCTTTTATTTTCACTTTTAAACGAATTTGCATGTTGCTTGGTTTGTTTCAGATCTACTGCTTAAAATGATGGCGGATTTCTGAGGAACACCTACAATTACACTTGAAGTTCCTGAGCTTGTTCCAGATCGCTTCCTAAATGGGCTCCCGCAGCCAAGGTTTCTTCCACAACCAGCATCATCATCACCACCACCGCAGCTCCACAATGCCGAGTCCGGCTGTGCCCAGACTATTGGCTGAGCAGGGCAGTTTGCTCGGTGGCATCGCCCAAATCACCCCCACGCTATTCCTCAGTCGCGGTGCCATAGCATCCAATCGTGGCCTGCTGCTTTCCAAGGGAATCACGTGCGTAGTAAATGCCACCATCGAGCTGCCAAATTTTAACTGGCCACATGTGGAGTATGTAAAGGTTCCGCTGGCAGATGCACCACACTCGCCTATAGCGCTGTACTTCGACAGCGTAGCAGACAAGATCCACAGCGTGGGGCGGAAGCACGGTGCCGTGCTGGTGCACTGCGCTGCCGGCGTAAGTCGCTCAGCCTCGCTCTGCCTCGCCTACCTCATGAAGTACCACGGCGTGTCTCTAGCTGAGGCACATGCCTGGGTAAAGGCGCGACGGCCTGTCATTCGGCCCAACGGTGGGTTCTGGCGCCAGCTTATTGACTACGAGCGCAAACTCTTCGGCAAGACCTCCGTGAAGATGGTTCAGACGCCATACGGGGTCATTCCCGATGTTTACGAGCGGGATCGTAGGAACCTGGCACCTTACTGGGGCCTGTAAAGAAAGAAGTGGGGCTTTTTCCCGATACAGGAACAATGGAAGGTGAGCAGGAATCTGATCAGTGAACTCAGTGAATCGCCCAGGCTGCTGACAATTCGCAAACACCGAGACAAACATCAATGTTGAGTGTTGAACACTGAGACACACACCACTGTCTTTTTTTTTTTTTTTCTCCAGTGGTGAGAGAGGAGGAAGAAAGACCAAGTTGAGATTCCAGGTGACATCCACAGTAACAGACATTGAGCTATTCTTGTTTAGGAAGATGATCTTGAGGTGGGAGGCCGAAGTCCAACTTTTAAGGCACTGTAAGAAAGTGATGAAAGTATCTGAATTGGCTCTGAATAATATGATGATGATGTTCCAGTTGTCCTGATATCTTTTTTTCTGAGGCAGCAATCTGTCCTCGATTACTGGTAGCATTTTTAGGTAGATTTCTGAATAGGATTGTTTAGGGAAAGTAACTAAAAGCCTCAGCATTTTGGAATAGGTTTACTTAAACCAGGGTTTTATTTAATGAACATAATCGAACTAATTAAATATTGGCCTTATTATTTACATGTGTATAATTACACGTTGGCTGTTTATTAAAGCCATATATCTTTTTATTCCTGAACTTTCCTCTGACACAGTAGGTCCAAGTTAACATTCTTTCTAGGCTACTTGTTTTTGGGTTATTGGATTTTAGAGGAAACATGTTCAAATGACCAGTCAAACTACTGAGAATAATAATAATAATAATAATAATAATAATAATGAACTGGTCTGCTTTATTAAACGATTTTATAATAAATAAATAAGCATCATTACGGATAAGAACAGGTGGGAACCAGAAAAAAAAATGGTGCTGTCAAAAAAGACATTTGGGAGCTGTGTTTTAGTATATTTCCTAATTGAATTGAACAGATCATTGAATCCTTTTGATACTTTTGCAGTTTTCTTCTTAGTTTACAAATAATTCATTGTTTGTCCTATTAAGCATTTTTTTTTAATACACACTCATTTATATGATTATGGCTGGAGAAGTCATGAGGGAGAGTATTCATAAAGTCAACTGTCTAGTCATGTCATAAAATAATATAAAAAAGTTGAGAATATGAATAATTATGCTGAAATTAATAAAGTGTTAAGAAAATAAACACGTTTCGTTTTTTTGCAATGCCTGTTTGTAGGTATTATACATTTATACATGCAGACTTGAGTCAATTGACGTTTTTAAGGGGCACACAGTTTATTTGTCATTGTTCTAATTACAGAAGCTAGTTTCCTGAAACATGCAAGAATAACTGATTATACAGGGTGGCGCATGGAAACGGGAAATTTTGGAACAAGGAGTTGGCGACTGGGGCGTCTGTAATTGTTTGGAACCAGTGCGAACTCGTTTAGAACCCTTGCCATTAGTTAAAATGGTGCACAACGAGCCTTTGATAAGAATGGTGACGGTGTGACTGCTGGGCAAAAAGGAATTTTGGCGTCATAACCGGTTAGGACTTAATGACTGTGTCCTGTCTGCTCATTTCAAAGAAATGGGTTCAGCCTTAAAAAAGAAGTCCCTAGGTGGTGTTTGAATGCCCCTCACACCAGAGAATATGAAGGCTGGTTGAGCCGCCATTGTGAGGAGCCCTCGCCGCTCTGTTCCACATCATGCATCACCCATGTTGAGCTGTTTCTTCGAAACTTTGCACCCGTATTGTAATCACATAAGCAGACGGGACACAATCACGAAGCCACTATCATCATTCTTATAAACGGTATGAATTTAATCCCTTTTGTAATAAGGCTGTAACATAAAATGTGGACAAAGTGATGCACTGTACAGTAGCAAGCACTGGCCCTGCGTATACAGATGGCTAATTTCTGCATATTTTTCTTCAAGGGTAACATCAGGCTGATAAAATTAAGAAGATTAAGAAGAGTAGTATAGACACAATTTCCTATTCTTTATGTTCAAAAAAGCATGGCATGGGTTATGACCCCAAGCTACCCCTCTTAAAGCACAGCCGGCACTAACAATTCTTTATGTAATCAAAATTTTACCATTTATTATTATTATGAAAACATTTTGTTCTAGTTATCACACGCTATAGTATACATAAACTATTCTTCCCTGAATAGCCAAAATCTGTCCAGTCTCGCAATGCTTAAAGGATCCAAAAATAATACGACCAAATACGATGTGTTTGGTGAACCTCCACCAGATTTTGGGGCATGAACATTAATAAGATCAGACACTGATGTCAGGTACGGTGCTCTTGGGTGCAGTGTGTTCCAATTCATCCCAGACGTGTTTGATTACGATTGAGGTCAGAGCTCTCCGGTTCTTTTACTCCATCCCTGGCAAACCATGTCTTCATGTAGGTTGCTTGGTGCAGAGGAGCATTGTCCTGAAGGGAAATTGTAAAGCAACAGCATAAATCATTCTAAAAAATGTTTTGCTTACAACTTTGGGGCAACACATTGGGGACACTTGAATACTTTGGTATACAGAGAAGTTCATGGTCAACTTAATGACTGCGAGGTGCCCAAGTCTTGTGGCTACAAATCAGCCCAAACCATTACCCCTTCACCACTGTGCTCGGTTTCTGCTAAACGTGGCACTGTGCATTATGGTCAAACAGCTCCACTTTGGTCTCATCTGTTCAAAGGACATTGTTCGAGAAGACAGTGCTGCCATGTTCTTTTTAGAGAAAAGAGGCAAACCTTGCAAACAAAACATAACTGTTCAGTCTTTACCTAAAGGTACCGTCATGAACATTTATATTTAACATGCTAACGGGCCTGTAGAGTACTGATATGTCATTTTGACATTTCCGTGTATTAGCTGGAACATCCACTCCTGAAAAGATAGACACTTATAAATGTTTCACACTTGTGAATAATCCTCCTTACTGTAGAATGAGGGACATTAAATTGATTAAGAAAAGGCCATATAACCCTTCCTAGACTGATGGGCAGCAACAATTGCATCACTGCTGTGTTTTTCCTCCTTGGCATTAGCACACACCTGCTTTTTTAGAAGTGGTCTATATACTTGGTGATCATGACTTAATCAGGAGCATTTCATTAGCAGCACCGGGCTGCGACTTTGCCACTAAATTCCTATGGAACTAATAAAGGTGTACTGGGTTTTTCACTAGATATGGCTGCTCCATTTTGGATTTCTTTTTGTAATATATGACAATATATGAGTAATTTGTCATGTGTTGTTGCTCATCTAGGGTTTTATTACCTAATTTTAAGACCTGATAAGGATCTGATCATTTTTTATGCCCATTATGCATCATTATCTTTACCCATCGACGTGAACGGTTAGATGAGCAGAAATGAACAGGAAATGGACGATAACAATGAAGCCATTCGAGAACATCTGGACACCGGCTGCTTGTCTGTGATTACGATCAGCTACATCGAGAATGAAAACATCTGCCAGTGGCTGTATTCTTTCATCCCATTACGTTTGGTCCATTTTAACGTCATTATTTTATGGAGATAATTTTAGTGCACATGAATAAATACCCTGTTATATAAACATTGGTTTAAAAAATAATAATAAATAAGCAATACACAGCATTTAATAGACATTGTAACAGACATTATAACTGTATACAGCCATGTTATTAACACTCAGTAGTTCATGTAAATAAGCTGCATTTGATCTAAGATGAAGAAAAAACAAATGAGTTTTAAGATGACATCCTTCTGAAGCATCATCTCATGTTACAAAAGAGAAAAAAATATCCAACATGCTGTCACACATCACCCTGTTGTAAAAGACCCTTTTTATTGGTCCTGTCTAATTGTGATGTTTTATAAAACATCCCCAAATAATATAATTACATCTCAGACAATTTCATCCCCTCCTGGCCAATAAATGAGACCTGATAAGCGAAAGCAAAACGCCTTTTTCTATTTAATATAAGACAATCATGATCTATAGAACATGTGCCAATATAAAGATTCTTCTGGTTGTTTCAAATTATGCAATTAACTAAATGTCACATTTCTGTTCATCTACAATCGACTTTCCTTATCATGGATAGCAATGGGGGTCGAGCTCGTACAGCAGTTAAACATCGGACCGATACACACGGCCAAAAACACAACGACTAAAAGTTAAAGATGCAGCTCAATAAATAACCGATTTTCTTGTTTCTTTACAACAGCACACATTCACCAAATCCCGAGTACCACAACAGGCCAAGTAGAAGAAGCTTTTTTTTTTTTTTTTAAGTCGTGGAGAGAAAAAAGAAAGAGCGACAATAAATTAAGAAAAAGCAAAACCAGAACATTTAAAGAACTTTTAGGTTGTTCGCCAGTTGTTCCCCAGCAGCAGACGTGGATCAGAGGAATCACAGCAGGTCAGGGAGGATGAGGCCAGGAGGCTTGGGCTCGACGCAGTTAATCCAGAAATTAGCACAACTTGCATGGTACTGGTGCCCGCCGTATGTCAGTTTGAAGTTATCAGTCTCGGAGTTAAAAGCCTGTCGGAGACAGGAGGGAAGAGAGGAGAAACAGAAAGTGTTTAGGCTGGATAATATTAATTAGCGTTCAACCGAGAATCGAGTACGTCGAAACAACTTTTTTTAAACTTGTTCTGATTGACGCTTAGCGGTATCTACTTACCACCAACATACAGTTTAGTGTCAGTTCAACAGCAAGCAGAACATTTAGAGAGGAATAAATGATGGAAGAATCTCCTGAATAATTTGCCACAACACCTGTGGCCTTATTTGCATGATTATTTGAAGTAGTTTAAAAGAAGGTTCTGGGATCATGATAATTTTATTAGATATCAATCAGTGTTTGGCTCATTAATAACATTCTATTAATAGATCAGTGTGCTGAGAGTTACATCAGAGTCTTTTCACATAAACTGAGTTGAATAAGCAAAAGACTCTTTTGATCAAAATGAATTAGAAACGATATAGCCATAATAAATTATAGTACATTGGACACTTAAGTGCATTTAAAGGAAAATACTTTTGTACTTTTTCTCAAGTGAAAGTTTAAAAGGGAGCATTTTTTATTTATTATTTAATATCTGTCTCTACTGTGACTCAACTACATGGTTTGTGTACTTTGTCCACCACCGCTTTTGAGACACACATTTTGGTTTGGTTCGGGAATTATTATATATATATATATATATATAAAATCCTGTATTGTGCGTCATTAATTGGATTTAACAATGTGACTGTGTATTCATGACTCCCATGTACCTTCCAAGGAGACCTTTACTTTTTTTTCCACTCACATTAACTATATATGGAAGTAAAACATGAGCATGCAATAGAGTTCATTTAAAAAGCCAATTCACTATCTTCATGAACGCTAAAGCTGCTCTGTGTGTGTGTGTGTGTGTGTGTGTGTGTGTGTTCAAGGGGTTGCATTTCTGGTGAAATATTCATGACTCATGTATAGTGACTCATTCTCCCACATGGAGAGGCAGTAATACAGACATACAAATACACTCACCCAGTTTAGGAATAGGAACACCTGATCACCTGTACCTCTGCTAATTAATGTGATTATCCGATCAACAGTGCAATCCAAAAGTGTGAAGAGCTTTAGTTCATTTTAACATCAAACAGAATGGAAAAAAATGTTAGAAAAGTGATTTTGACTGTAGCTGGTTATTGATACCAGATAAGCTGGTTTTAAAATCTCCTGGGATTTTCATGTAGTCTCGAGTCGACTATATAGTTGGCAAATAAACCCAGTAAGCAGCTGTTCTGTAGGCACAAATGCCTTGTTCATGAGAGAAGTCAGAGGAGAAAAAACTTCAAAAATTCAAGCACTGTTTACCACCATGCTGAACGGAAAAGCATCTCAAAATGCACGTGTAGAACCTCGCAGGTGAATAGGCTACGACAGCAGCTTCCACTCCTGTGGGCCAAGAACAGGAATCTGAGGCTACAGTGGGCACTGGTTCACCTTAACTGCATAGCTGTAGATCAGGGGTCCCCAAAACATGGCCCTCACATTTGGAACATCCCCCTGAACAGTGCTAGAGACATATTTTGAAAATTGAAAGTATATAATAATACATATTGGCATTCAAACTGAAATTTCCCTTAGTTACAATATTATTAGAGTTTGAGGCACCGATTGTTGATTGCTGAAACTATCGGCAAAAATCCATACCGATCCATCTAGAGCGGCCTCTAGAGGCGAATCGCTGCTGTTTGTTTTTACATGCGAGGTGCATAAATATTTTATTAATTATTTATCATTTATTAATAAATATATTCATTATTATTTCACTTAGCACAATTTCAATAATAATAATTGTAAGTATTTATTTGTTTTTTAAATAAACTTCAGTAATATTTTACATGGATGCATTTTTTTTTATATCTAGTTTAACCGTTTTAAAAATGGTTGGTTAATCGGTTATCAGCAAGTACGATCCAACCTAGCTATCACTACTGGTAAATCCACTAAAATCATAGTAGATGGTACGTAGTCTAATTATTTGTTAGACTAATAAGTAAGTAAGTCTTGATTTCAATAGTGATGACTATGAAAGTAATATGCTCTTTTAATAGGATTTATATTTATATTAAGTTATGCTCATCTGTCTATATGGTGTATAATAAAATAATAAACTAATCTAGCATTAGGAGGCATAAAATCATAATAAAACCTCCCACAAGGTTTGCGGACCCCTGCTGTGGATGCAACCTATTTTCCAAGTCGTAGTTCAATCCTCAAGTATTAACTGAAAGATTTTTAACCTATTTTGAGATTGAACTTGATGCGGCTCTTTGTAATTTTTATGCATTTGTGCAGCTGCCACATGAGTCAGTGATTGGATAATTGAAATAATGAGAAGTGGTACGTGTGTGTCTGTACACACATGAAATCGTATATTATTTTGCCTAATTTGAAAAATATTTTGTGTAATTACTTTATTCTTATTAAACACTAAAGCAATAACAGGACTACAAAGCTGTGATTTTTAAGCTATAAGGAACATTTGATGATACACTCACTCCCCTGTTCAATGAACAATTCCAAAAATAAAAAGGCTAATTTCATGCAGACATACTGCATGGGAACTTGACGACAAGGTAAGAGGTGCACAGATAGTGAAAAGGTCAACCGATTGGGAGAGAGACGGGCTCAAAGGTTAATTGCAAGCAGATTCCAGCCTCCAGACCTACATGTGAATAGCTGTAAAGACCATGGTACAATCCTGAGGAGAACATTTCTGATAACAGCCTGTCAAAGCTTTCAGACAAATTAAGGGGGAAAAAAAGGAAATAGTTACCATTAACTTTGTGCCTGGGTCTTTTACAAGTGCCTGGAATTAGCATAAACATTGTTATGGATATCTGAAATGAATCCGAAATGAAGAGGAAGCTTATCACCAAGGAGCCCCAAGTGTTTGAGTGCTACAGCGCTAAACACCTCACAGGTATAGGCAACTTGCTCATTAAGCGAATTGTTTCTTATTGTGATTTGATTAGTTGCACACGAGTCTATGAGAAGACTTGCAAATCAATGTGTTAAACATGCAGTAAAGAAACTAGAGTTTGATAGATTCGCCAGTTTTGATTGAGATTCATTTGGTCGATTGAATAAACTATTGGCTATCGGCAAACAATCCTTCAGATAGTTTTTCCGGGTTGTATCTTTTGCTGGAGCGGCTGATGCCACATGCTGTTTTTTTATTATTCATTTTGGATGTAACTGTTTTTATTTATTTGGCTGAATTTGAATGAATTTGTATTAATATAATTAACATTTTAAGTTTTAACATTTTTTATACAGTATCTATTTTAAAAACTACAAGAACAATCCAGCCAAGCTATCGGTATGGGTAAATTGGTCTACCTCTAAAAGAAACGATCAATGATCATCGCAATAAAAGTGTGAAACAATTAAACTATTATGGAAACCTAATACCAATTTTCATTCATATAGAGAACCAAAGTGGTTATTTATTGACTAGACTTGAGAACTAAGGAATAAAACATGACTGATGCTTTGGGAAAGTAATGAACAATGGGATGGTGTGATGCAACCTAATATGAAGCAGAGGAACCACCATAACAACTTGCCAATCAGTACATTATTGTTACAACAAGCTGTTACATACTTTTATTGATCGATATACACTGGTGATCAAAATTAGAGAAGAATTTATAAACAATTGAACAATTCTGAAATAATGTCATCTTTACTGCTCAACAGTTGAAGGAGTTTTTGTCCTGTCTATACCATGCTACCAGAACACCTTTTCCACAAAATAACTAAGGCATTTAAAAAAAAACATTATTTTGCTGAAAACACACTGATCAAAATTAGAGAACAACAATGACTGTAGCATGGAAAAAGATTACAACAACATTTTCTGAAGGTTACAACAGTCAGCAATTAGTAGGAAGTGTACAGGCCTCTGCTCTGCATGACTTCAGCACATCTGCGGCCACAGGACAGCACTAGTCTCTCACACTGCTCTGGTGTGATTTTGGTCCACTCTTCTTCCAGTCTCCTCCACAGTTCGGTGAGTGTAGTGGGTTTCTTGGCCATAACTTTGTCGCCAAGGATTTTCCAGAGGTTCTCTATTGGGTTGAGATCAGGACTCTGGGCAGGCCATGTCATTATTTCAATGTTTTCAGTTTCAAGGAACTGCTTTACCCGTTTTGCTGTGTGACATGGAGCGTTGTCCCGCATGAACACTGCGGGCTGATTGGGTGATGAACGCAGGGAAGGAACCATATGTTGTTGAAGAAGGTTCTGATAAACATTTGCATTCACTCTGCCATGTAGCTGTATAAGAGGCCCAACTCCTGCTGCAGAAAACATGCCCCAAACCATGACACTTCCTCCTCCACTTTTCACTGACTTCTTTACACACTTTGGGTTCAGTCTTTCTCCCGTTTTTCGCCGAACATAATGTTTCCCATCGGACCCAAATAAATTAAACTTGCTTTCATCACTGAAGTGAACTTTGGACCAGTTCTCCTCTGTCCACACAACATGCTCCTCAGCAAAGCTTAGTCTAGCCTTTTGATTCTTTCTGCTAATGAGAGGTTTGGTCACTGCAGAGTGGGCTTTCAGTCCAAATGCTCTTAAACGTCGAGACACCGTATGACGAGACAGATCCTTAACCTGTTCAGCGCTGAACTGGTGAGCAATTCCAGCTGCAGTGTGGAAACGATTGCCCATTGAGATCCTCCGCAGTATCCTGTCCTCTCTTGTATTTGTCTTCCGTGGACGACCAGCCTTCTTGGCGGACTTGAATGAGTTTGTGATGTTGTAAAGAGTCAATATTCTTGAAATCACAGATTTGGAACGACCAACTATGGCTGATAGGGTCATCCCTTTGGCCTTCATCTGGACAACCTGCTGCTGGAGGCTTTCAGTCACTTTAGAACGGCCCACCATCTTGCAGAGTCAGTGAAACTGGAAGTTAGGCTGCCAGTTAAATAGGGGTTGACAGATAATCAAGGAAATTAGCACCAGGTACCAGATTAACACCAATAACTGGGAGGTATCTGAAAGTGTTCTCTAATTTTGATCAGTGTGTTTTCTGCAAAATAATGGTTTTTTTTTTTAAATGCCTTAGTTAATTTGTGGAAAAGGTGTTCTGGTAGCATGGTATAGACAGGACAAAAACTCCTTCAACTGTTGAGCAGTGAAGATGACATTATTTCAGAATTGTTCAATTGTTTATAAATTGTTCTCTAATTTTGATCACCAGTGTAGATATATAAACATATTCTAGCTTTTAAATTATTAAAATATTTATATAAGACTTAACTTCCAGCTAGTTGCCTGTTCCTGATGACGATGCTCATGATCATGTGGCCATCAGCTGTTTCCCTGTGCAGCTGTTCTAGCCTAATGTATTACTTGAAAAAGTAACATTTACTCATCCTGATCGTTTTTATCGTGTAACAGGAGTTGATCGCAGAAAAACTAAGCGTGAACCTGGAATTTGGATTTGCCAATGCAGAGTTTTCAGGAGATAGGAAGAAAACAGAGAACCTGGAAGAAACCAACATTGATATGAGAAGATTCTTTAAAACTCGACATATACGAATGTTGAGCTCAGGATTAAATCAGGGACCCTGGAGCTGTGAGAGGGCAATGCTGCGAGTATACCATCACTGTGCCACCATTATTTAAACTAACTGCTCCTTTTCGGAAACATCACCTGCTACCAAACTGTGGTGCCAAAATGACTTGTCTCTATCATCTGACTCTGTAGATTTTTTTTTTTTTTTTTTTTTACAGAAGCATGCATAATAAAACAGCAGCCTGACTGATCCTTAAAAAAAACTGTGTACTGAGAATAAACTGCCAGAGCTAAGAGAATGTACACCCAGCAATATGTAGCTTTCATGTTACAGAGTTTCCATCTGACTTCAAAAGACTGGAATCATTTTGGCACCACAGAATAAAAGCACCAACTTCCCAAAGCACCATTAGATAGATCAGGGTGTCATACTTTTTTAAACAGACGTCCGAATGTGTTCTCCTCCTTCTTCTACAAAAGAACCAAATGCAAATCAGAAGTCAGTCTGAGACCTTTGTGATCACAGTTGTGTGAAGTTTGGTTGAGAAAATGTTGCTGTTTTGCTTGCATCAACATCATGTTGAAGGGAACAGGAATCAGAACAGCAATGCATGAATATATCATGCCTGGTATGAATGTGTATACAATACAGACCTTGCTGCGTGAATCAACATTGAGCAGACACACTCCGCAGGCCAACTCCTTTGCATTCTTGATGCCTGGCCTCAGGATACAGGAGGAGAAGTCCAGAGAGCTTTCATCAGGCTGGAAACACACATACAGACACGCATACACAGAATGAATGCCTATGCTCCATAAGAGTTAGACTTTTCTAAGCCTCAGTAGGCAGAGGAATTCTAGCAGCTCATCCTGCCTGCTGATCAATACACCTCCACAAAAAAAGAGCAAAAAGCCTCTGACTAGACAAGGTGCTTTTGGGGTACCTGAAAAAAATAAGAAGAATTCACATACTTCTTCTAACTCCCACTCATTCTTGCCCAGAGCTCACTCGCTTCCACAGACACCTCTAATATTATCATCTGCCATTTTAAAAGCAATATTCTCCCTGAGGTGGACCTCAGCCTGAGCACAAACCCATCTCTCCACTTTCTGTTCTTTCTCTATGTAGCACAGACCAGCAATCTGCCTCACACCACCTCAGAGCACAGAAGAACTCGGTGAAGACAACAAAAAAAAAGCGTCTGACTAAAAAATGAGATTTGTGTCAAAAAGCTACAGGGAGCATGAAGTGCTTCATTCTGATGGTGGAATTACTTACTGAGACGTTGGCCAGAGACATGAAGCCCATGAGGTTGTTCCACACACGGCTTATATCCTTCAGCAGCTCCTGCAGTTTCTCCGAGCACACAGCCGTGGCCTTGATGCCCAGCTCCACTCGCCTGGCCACACGATACACCTCCACCACTCCTAACACACACACACACACACACACACACACACATACTCTTAATGTAATACCAAGTTGTGATTGTAATAACACTATTAATGTATTGTACTTTTGCTACTTTTCAATTAAAAATGTAACTAGTTACAACCATACTATATGATTGTACAACACTTAAAACCTAATTATGAATTTGAACACACACACACACACACACACACACACACGCACACATATCTATATAATAAATGCAAAATAATAAATGCAACACTTGTTTTTGCCCCATTTTTCATGAGCTGAACTCAAAGATCTAAGACTTTCTCTATGTACACAAAAAGCTTACTTCTCTCAAATATTGCTCAATACTCTGTCTAAATCTGAGTTAGTGAGCACTTCTCCTTTGCTGAGATAATCCATCCACCTCACAGTTGTGGCATATCAAGATACTGATTAGACAGCATGATTATTGCACAGGTGTGCCTCAGGCTGGCCACAATAAAAGGCCACTCTAAAATGTGCAGCTTTACTGTATTGGGAATGTGACCATTTGCCCACTCCATTTGGTTATGACGACGAACTGCAGTCAGGTCAAGACCCCAATGAGGACTACGAGCATGCAGATGAGCTTCCCTGAGATGGTCTCTGACAGTTTGAGCAGAAATTCTTTGACTATCAGTTTTCAATTTCACTATCAGAAGCACTGACCTACATTTACAACCTAAATTCTAATATTTGTTCCATGAAATGTTATTAATTTAGTCCCAGCAGTTTATTCTCTTAATTTCATAGTGTTTCTCTTGGCTGCACTGCTTCCAGTAGGTGTATGTGGATGTAAGATTTTTTTGTCCAATCAGATTTCAGCCTCTATGTGCGGCCATGTTAATCTAATCTGCCCAGGGCCTTCAAAGTCAGTACTGCTGGCATTTTTACCATAGTCTCCTCAAGAATTAGCTCTGTTTCTTTAACCGATCAGATTTCAAATTCACCTTACAAGGCCAGCTAGCTGTCCCAGAATAGCGTCAGCATTTTTCCGTCCTCTGATTGGTTGGTCAGAGGGAAACTGTTAGAGCTAAGTTCGAATGGCAAAACACGTGTGTAGCGCACTGCACACATTAATACATCCGAGTTAGACTTTTTTTATGCTTACAGAGGAAGAGAAATTGATTTGGTCTCGGACATACTTTTTCTACATTTTGAAGAAAAGTTAGACATTTTGAGGAGAGGTCCCCTGAAGCTAGCTAGCTTGTCTCAGTCCGGGAAAGGGTTTGTTCACCACTTCCAGACCAATGAGTATGAGTGGTACCACTGGCTTAATTCAATTCAATTCATTTTTATTAGTATAGCGCTATTAACAATGAACATTGTCTCAAAGCAGCTTTACACAGATAATGCGGTGATAAAAATGAATAAGATGTTCTTTATAAGTGTAAATTTGTCCCTGATGAGCAATCCGGTGGCAACTATGGCAAGGAAAAACACCCCCCGCCTCTGTAAAACCTACAGCCTCTGAGGAGCGGTGCAAATTATGAGTCTGCATCTCTGGTGAGTAGGTTGTATTGTATTTAAATTTTTATGTTTTTGTTATGTTATTAGACAAATATTGATTCTGAGCTGCTCCAGATGATGTAGGTGCACAATTGCGGTTGTAGCGTAGCAGATTGGAGATGTTTTAACTAGGTTTCTTGCTTTAGTAAAATGGTATTCACCCTACATATGCAAAATGCCTCTCTCTTTGTAATACGACACGTTGTTATATTGTGTTTTTGTATAGTATTGATGGTATGTGACGTAATATTGTTGGTATTAAGAGGTGGATTAAGTCGGGTAAGTCCCCACTGAAGGCCCAGGTACCAAATGCACGGCCCGCCACTGGCCCCAACAAGAAGTGCTGCTCAATTTGACTGGTGGTTATAACTCCCAACCTCTGGCCAACTCCTACAAGTTTAGCAGGTAATGTTAATTTTACATGGCTGTGCAGAGCATCAGCAGTAACTTTTGTTATCTATACACGTATTTGCCTT
>JAAIIK010000136.1:798709-819299 GCA_014706435.1 Silurus glanis | reverse complement strand
TATATATATATATATATATATATATATATATTCCTGTAATAAAAATACACTGTTAATTGAACATGTGTACATTTACTTGTCCATAATCGGTACCAATTTCCATAGGCATTTCTAAATACCTGGCAAATATTCTTACTGCTTTCTTGTCAATTTCACAAATTGCAAAGGCAGGCACAAATCATGGAGAAAAAAAAAGCGAGATAAGATGAGAAGTGTGTGCCCTGTCCGAGCCACTGCAGACTCTGTTACACTGCACGGAACCCAGATAATGTCACATACAAACTGAAGAAGCATGTTTTGGAGGGCTTGAAACAGAGATTCCGGGAAAAGAGATACTGTCTCTTCAAAGGTTAGCAAGATATCCAGAGCTTAGAGCAAAGTGCTGGAAAAGTCGATACTGGGCAGTAGTTGAGAAGTGACCAGAAGTTAATGAGTTTAAATCCCAGGATCTAGAAGCAGCAGCCCTTATACTGTGTCACTTGCTTTAATGCAAAGCGACTAAACACGGGCCACTTGTATTATATAAGTCTAAAATGGTTATGCCTGAGCTCTGGAATTGCTCGTTAACCAGACGTCTACATCAGGAAAACAAATGCTTAGTTTATTAAAAATAAATAATAAATAAATAAAAAGAAATAACAAGGCATATAACCAAATTTCATACAACACTGTCGAGTTCAATGATGTACAAAAGCTCTGATTTTCGAGCACTGAATTGATGCGACTCCTCTTATGGAGCCTAGTGTAGTGATAAAATAAGGAATTTAACACAAGCAGGCTGTGACAATAAGGCAATTAGAGAATTCAATCGATTTACCTTTCAATCCTATCCAGCAGACTCCGAAAACCTGCATCTGTACTCTATCCCCAGTGTCTTCTGATATTGGGCTGATATTGTGGCTGACTTATGGGTTAATTAAAACGATGTAACGCTGCATAAAAACTAGACAAGATGGGTAAGATGTTGTGGAAATGAATGATGATTGATAGAGTGATAGAGAGTTGAGAGGAGTCCTATTATTTGAATTCAGGTGACGATGCCCACTGTGGATGGACAGTGATTAGGTTTCAGGCCTGGTTTACTGTATAGTTGAGTGGCTACATTTAAGCCTTTAAAAAGTGTAAAAATACAATTACACCAACCCCAGGACTGGATTAGTGTTTAATCATATTTGGTATTAAATAAGGATTGTGTAACAGTGTTTTTGTAGTTTAACTTGACATAATTGTCAGCAGCATTAAAAAAAAAGGGATATATACATTTTATTTAAGGGTTAAAAATGATCTTGAAAAAGAATCTGTCATTTTTGGACAGACCTATAGAAAGTTTTTGTACTGTTGCGCATCACCACTTGGAAGTGATCATGTGAACCATTAAGAAAAAATTACAAATATTCCGCCATAACTCGGAAATCCTGTTATAAAACACAAGGACGTGTTTTTCTGATGAAGAACGTAGTGGGATCACGGTTCTGTGAGACTGGGATAACTACTAATAAAGAACAAAAAATAATAATGATAATTTTCCGACAATATCCTGAACTCCTTCACTAGCAAATGGAGGAAAGAGAAATGTCAATCTGAAATGTCCTATGAGACTCAGGATAATGATTATTATGTGTTGTTTTGTCCAACAAAACACCAAAAAAAAACCA
Source organism: Silurus glanis (assembly GCA_014706435.1). Classification (NCBI taxonomy): domain Eukaryota; kingdom Metazoa; phylum Chordata; class Actinopteri; order Siluriformes; family Siluridae; genus Silurus; species Silurus glanis. Next base: position 817,644 of record JAAIIK010000136.1, on the reverse strand, counting down.
CTCAGATCCTGATCTCCATAGTGCATAGTGTGATAATAAGTAGTGTACTGTGGGCTATTTCATGTGGGTAAAATGAATTGAGGCTGTATTTGGCTCTTATGTGTTCTTTTGTGGTTAACACTGAAAACCCGTCTGACCATTTTACCACATAGGAATAATCTATACAATACTAAGAACTAACCATCCCCAACTTATGAGGGCAGGGAGGTGAAAAATACTGTGTGGCATCTCAACCCAAGTGATAAACTTAACCTAACATACCATGAACTGAATTCCACAATTTTGTTAAAAAAATAAATAAATAAAACGGAAAAATCCTATAGACACATGACTAATAGCATATTTGTATTTCGGTCTAGCAGTAGTAGTAGTTTTTTTAATAAGAGGTCACTGACCATCATTTATAGAAGAGCAAACATTATAGGCTTGGGGGGAAACAGTGGGTTGTGACATTGAGTAAAGCTGGACCAGTCACCTGATTCATTGTACTCAATGATTTTGAAGGATATTGAGTTTATGCCTAGAATTTTAGCTTCCACTGTCTCCACTGTCACTTCAGCCTAACATCAAGCTTAATCTACATCTGGGAAAAAAAAAAAATAAATAAACACTGCCAATCACTAATACTGATAATCTTCAAATAGAAGCTTGATTATGCAAATTGTTAAAAATAATATGAATTGATTATGTAAACAAACACAGGATAAATAAAAAGTGATGAATGAAATAATAGAATGGTATGTGCCGAGCTTTCGAGAAGTCAGAAACATTTAGCCACTCAAATCTAAAAACTACTCATCTCTATACTGCTGGAGATCTGACTGTAAAAAGGCCGTGAAAAGGCCTGACCGGAGCGTGGGGTGTATATTGGTATGTGTACGTCTCACCACAGCAAGCGTACTAATTCCTCACCTGTGGCAGGGGGCTGATGGTTCAGGCCTGGGAGGTCCAGTGAACTGTCAGATGCGCCATGCTTTAACTCTCCAGCCACGTCTGACAATTTCATGTCCAGCTGCACAGAGAGCGCGTCCTCAGAGTCGTCTTTTCCCACGCTGCTGCCTCCGATCGAAGGCAGGTCCAAAGACTTAACCGAAGCAGAGTCTTCCTTGGTCTGTTTGAAGGCAGCCATCTTGTCAACCAAGCTCTTCTCTTGGAATTTGGACGATTGAAAGTCAGCAAAGCCATCGCTCTCCTTGCTGCTCTCGTTCGGCTGCTTCCCGGGGTTACCAAATGACAGGAAGTCTGCAAAGTCGTCCTGTCCCGCTGCGCCTCCTCCTCCGGATCCTTTCTGAGCCGAGGCAGTTGCCTCAGAAGCCGAAGATGAGGAGGAGGAGGAGCCAAAGAGTGCAAAGTCACCAAAGTCGTCCGGTTTGGGGCCTGTGGAAGGAAGGAGCAGCGAGGGCACCGTGGAGGAAGAGGAAATGGAAAGAGTGGTGGCTTTAGAGTCGGCAATGGAAGGGGGAACTATGGAGGAAAAGAGGTCCAGGTCTGACATGTTTAGAGGGTTTTTGGGTTGTGCCAGAGAAGCTGGATGGGTCTGAGATTGTGAAAGGGAGTGAGAGGAGCCAAAAGGAATTTGAAAAGAAGAAGGTTGGAATGTCTTGGCCTGGTCTGGAGGGTCTAGTGGAGAAGTGCTGTTGGCGGTTTTAAAGTCGGTGAAGCCGTCATCGGCACCAACGGACTTGAAATCAGCAAAACCTTCCCCTGAAGAGGGAAAAAAATAGAAAAGAAAACAATTTTAAAAAGTGTTGTGACACTCAATAGTGGCGAAAAATTACTTTTCCTAACTTATTTTTTTACAATTCTCGAAAAATTGCAATTTAGTCTCAGCCCTGGGGAACATCAGACACTCCAGATGGAGCACAAGGAGACTCACAGCAAAAAAAACTCAAAAAAAAGAAAGAAAAAAACTACAAAATAGAGCACCACACAACAGAATCACCCCAAGCTCGCACATATACACTGAGATTACATGCACTGAGACGTTAGGAGATCATGCCTCACAGAGATGTGGCTCTCTTTCTTCTCACACCACATTCAGCTCTCATAGTGAAAAAAATTCCACTTCTCAATGTATGCAAGTTTAATCCTTTTTACTGGGATCAATAAAAATTGCTCATCAAAGCTTCAAAACACACTCAGTGTGAAGGAAAAGAAAACAGTTGAGTAGAGATTTGTGGAAAAGAGACCAGCACCACTGTTAACTTACTGGAGCGTTCAGAGTTGCTCCCATTGGATTCTGTTCTAGTAAGATAGGGACACACATATACCTGCATGAACGTACTTAACTGTAGGCGGAAACACAATCACATGTAAGCTGACTCAAAGCCACGACTACTTTAACGGGTTCGAACAGTAACATATTCGATAACGAGTCCCATATTTAATCATAATCATTGATGTACTGATATAAAATCACTGCTTCAATGTTTACACTGAAGGTCATCCGACAGTGGATTTTTACCGATAGCTAGATTGACTCGTACTCGCTGATATGCGATTAATCAACCGGTACATAACACTCCATGTAAAATAGTAGTGAACTTTATTACAAACATAAAAATTTAAAAACAGGAACAAAATCTTGAAAATATGCTAAATGAAATAAATATGAATATATTCATAAATATAATTTATAATGAATAAATTATAAATATAATATGGCACTCTCCATGCAGCGTGCAGTCTGGCGTTAAAAACAAGCAGCATGTGGCATCCTGATTCGCCTCTAGAGGCTGCTCTCGTAATCACATGCATTTTTCTTGAAATCGTACGTTTCGTCGGTTTAAACTTTATACGTTTTCTGTTTTCTATTGTGAGTAAAATAGGGGTTTATTACATTTGCAAACCATTGCATTCATGCATATTTTTTTTCCCCTACGCTATTACTTTATACTAAACTGGTCTATAGAGACACTGTGTTCATATGCGTTTATCACTAATCAAATTGAACTAATTATTGCTATAAATTGTTATGATAGATTGTTGTACTACGCATTCAGAAGAAGAACCACGGTATGTTCATGCATGCTCAACTTTCAGGCACCAGGATGCTTTGGGTGTTGAGAGAACATAAAATGCCAACATTATGCACTGATTAACAATTATATACACATTCACTTATGTTACCTAAATAATATATATACAGAAGGTTTTATCTCTGCTTTTTTTTTTTTATTATTATTATTGCTTGCTACTGTAATCAGGCCATGTCTTAGATATACACTGCTCAAAAAATAAAGGGAACACTTAAACAACACAATGTAACTCCAAGTCAATCACACTTCTGTGAAATCAAACTGCCCACTTAGGAAGCAACACTGATGGACAATCAATTTCACATGCTGTGCAAATGGAATAGACAACAGGTGGAAATTATAGGCAATTAGCAAGACACCCCCAATAAAGGAGTGGTTCTGCAGGTGGTGACCACAGACCACATCTCTGTTCCTATGCTTTCTGGCTGATGTTTTGGTCACTTTTGAATGCTGACGGTGCTTTCACTCTAGTGGTAGCATGAGACGGAGTCTACAACCCACACAAGTGGCTCAGGTAGTGCAGCTCATCCGGGATGGCACATCAATGTGAGCTGTGGCAAGAAGGTTTGCTGTGTCTGTCAGCGTAGTGTCCAGAGCATGGAGGCGCTACCAAGAGACAGGCCAGTACATCAGGAGACCTGGAGGAGGCCGTAGGAGGGCAACAACCCAGCAGCAGGACCGCTAACTCCGCCTTTGTGCAAAGAGGAACAGGAGGAGCACTGCCAGAGCCCTGCAAAATTACCTCCAGCAGGCCACAAATGTGCATGTGTCTGCTCAAACGGTCAGAAACAGACTCCATGAGGGTGGTATGAGGGCCTGACGTCCACAGGTAGGGGTTGTGCTTACAGCCCAACACCATACAGGACGTTTGCCATTTGCCAGAGAACACCAAGATTGGCAAATTCGCCACTGGCACCCTGTGCTCTTCACAGCTGAAAGCAGGTTCACACTGAGCACATGTGACAGACGTGACAGAGTCTGGAGACGCCATGGAGAACGTTCTGCTGCCTGCAACATCCTCCAGCATGACCGGTTTAGCAGTGGGTCAGTAATGGTGTGGGGTGGCATTTCTTTGGAGGGCCGCACAGCCCTCCATGTGCTCGCCAGAGGTAGCCTGACTGCCATTAGGTACCGAGATGAGATCCTCAGACCCCTTGTGAGACCATATGCTGGTGCGGCTGGCCCTGGGTTCCTCCTAATGCAAGACAATGGTAGACCTCATGTGGCTGGAGTGTGTCAGCAGTTCCTGCAAGACGAAGGCATTGATGCTATGGACTGGCCCGCCCGTTCCCCAGACCTGAATCCAATTGAGCACATCTGGGACATCATGTCTCACTCCATCCACCAATGCCACGTTGCACCACAGACTGTCCGGGAGTTGGCGGATGCTTTAGTCCAGGTCTGGGAGGAGATCCCTCAGGAGACCATCCGCCACCTAATCAGGAGCATACCCAGGCATTGTAGGGAGGTCATACAGGCACGTGGAGGCCACACACACTACTGAGCCTCATTTTGACATTACATCAAAGTTGGATCAGCCTGTAGTGTGTTTTTCCACTTCAATTTTGAGTGTGACTCCAAATCCAGACCTCCATGGGTTAATAAATTTGATTTTCATTGATAATGTTATTTTGTGTGATTTTGTTGTCAGCCCATTCAACTATGTAAAGAACAAAGTATTTAATAAGAATATTTTATTCATTCAGATCTAGGATGTGTTGTTTAAGTGTTCCCTTTATTTTTTTGAGCAGTGTATATAAAATGCCTCAGAATGTTAGTTTGGTCCACATCCTAATGCTAATCAGGCTTAACCATTATTTCAATCAATGTGCAACATAAAAATTGTTTTCCTCCTTAAGCATTTTATGTGCACATGAAATTAATTTTGATGTGAATGTGAACGTAACTGATTTCCATAGCTATTACTGCAGTATTTGATGTATTATTAAAAGGATAGTAAGCCACCTTGTTCAATCAGATAACATTTTTCTTTATACTGGCTTCCAATAGTTTACTGTAATCCGATTAATGTGTTTGTGTGAATGCATTTTTTTTTTACTTCAGTCATGTCAGTTATGAAAAGCGTATTATCCTTAATTAATTCAATCTCCGCAGAAATGTATAATTACGGGCCAAGATATGAAGGTGCTGTGTATACAGTACGTAAAACTGGAAAATGCTTACCAACTGGCTTTCGGTCTGACGCCGGCTCCAGCTCTCTGAACACACTGTATTTGTCCCCAAGATCTAAATCAAGTTCAAGTAAACCTTCAGTAGATCAATACTTCACAAGTATACATATATTAAATATACTAATTGTAACAAGAATAAAGCAACACTTAATAAATCAGAGAACCATTTGCTTGACTAGTAGTAGTCAAAGCATTATAAAGCTAAAAGTGGAATACAGAGATGATGTGAGTGTGTGTGAGTGTGTACCTGAGACAGGGGGTGCGGATTCTGTGGGATGTTCAACTGACAGGTGTTTGAACACTGCATATTTATCAGAGGTAGAAGAGGATGTAGAGCCAGTCACAGGAGTCAGCATGGCCGAAATGCTGCAAAACACACACACATATTGAGGTTGCCACCAACCCATTCTTAAATTAGGGAGCAGCTCTGTAGGGACTGTAGAGAATAGAAAAGCCTGTTCATTTCCTGTTGCCTGATATAAAAAAACAGGATCTCTGCAGTTTAGAAACTGGACAAGCTAATGAGCTGCTTATTGAAATGGGTTTGTTAGAAAAGATGCCAAATCTTATTTAGTCTTCCTGATGGATTATAAAATGATATTACTGAGTGGCCACTATCTGATTCTCTAATACACTCGCTGAGCAGAAACTAATTCTCATTAGTAACTGATGCAACATGACTAGACAGCAGTGGATTGATGTTTATTATAACAACTAAACTGATGCAGTTCAAATATAATAATAAGAAAATCAACATTCTTGTTTTGGTCATTAATACCCAGGTGCATATACCCACTTTAGATTTACACATTTCTTGTGATGGTGTATTAATCAATATGAACAAATAGATGAACAAATACAATATAAACATATAAAGCAAACTGCACTAATACAGAGCCTATCAAATGAAACACCTAGTGTTATTATTTTTGAGACACGTATGCTTGTTCCTTGTTTATATGCAACAAACTAGGTAATGTAATGGTCTGAAGTTTGGTTACTTTGATCAAACCATTATATAAATGTACAAATGTTACACTTTTTCGTTGAAAAATCCTTCCTTTGCATGAATAACAGTTTTACACACTTCTTGTTATCCAGACAGTTAATTTCTCCAAAAATTCAGCTGAAATGCTTTGTCCTGCCTCAGTAAATTGGAGATTTCTTTCTGACCTTGCGATCCAGTTAATCTCAGAGCAGTTCAATAGGATTTAGGTGCAGTGACTAGGCAGGCCATTCCATAATAGCTAACACTCCAGCCAACTATTTGCTCTTTAAATAACATTTACAGATCTTGGACATATGCTTCAAGTCATTGTTTTGTTGTATGGTAAAAATCGGTTCCAATTAGTTGCAGTCCAGATGGCACTGTATGGAGTTGAAGTATGGAATGGTAGCCATGTTGGTTCAGTTTTCCTTTCACCCGGAATGTCTCCAACCTTCCCTGCTCCAAAACCAAATCCCAAACCATTAAGCTTCCATCTCCATGTTTGACTGCGGGTGTGAGACAGTCTGCTATCATCTCCTCTGTTCTCCATCTAACATCAGTTTTTCTGTTAGGGCCAAACCTGCTAAATATGGACTCATCTTTTAACAGAACTTACCTTCATTTATTCACTGTCCAATTCATGGTGAGTTTTTTTATTTGTTACCTAGTGTTTTATGCTTTTTGAGACCTGTGCGTATTCCTTTTGTTTATATACAATAAACTAGTTGTTTTGGAACTTGTGACATTAGACTTCAAGATTTCATTCTTCTAAGGGGACAACAATAAATAGGAAAAGCTACAGAGCTATAGAAAATGAATTTCAACATTCCTGTACATTACAGTACATTTGTTTTGAGAAAAGGCAGTTGTCCATCCTCAGACAGATGCATCACATGACTTCCTAAAGCACTTGGATTTAAGATAAGGAATGAATAAATGTAGTAAGAAATCATTCGAAAAGAGTGGGAACTGCATTGTAATAAACTCTGATCTAACACCAAACACACAGAACTCTCTAAATTATGAGCAGCATTAAGACTATTCAGAACTGGTCTGTAATAATCTACTGTAATTTCCGAACTATTAAGCGCAAGTGCTATATTTTGAACATAAATAAGCCGCACCTGTCTATAAGCCGCACCTGTCTATAAGCCGCAGGTGTCTACACTGAAACTTATGAACTTTACACAGGCTTTAACGAAAGATAGTGCCTGTTACACGGCTTGTATCTAAACAGTAGCCTACCAAGAAAGTCATTGTTCACTGTCTTCCTCCTTCCTTTCACAACAATTTCTCTCGGGAGTTTTTCTTTTGGCATCGTCGTGCGTTTAAAAATCACCATCAGTGAAGCTTTTCTCCCGATGCCGTGCAGCTCAGAACACAGGTGAAGTGCGTTTTTTCATGCCCGGTTGTTTTCAGCGTGACGAATGATTAGCATTTCCTGTTGACAGTCCGAGTGAGCGGCAGGTCAAACGTCAGAGGAACCTCATCCATATTTATGATGTGGTGCGGCCCGATTCAGTGGGAGCGCGCTCAATTTAATACAAAGAATTTCATTGGTTCAACTGAACCCGTTCGTCAATTTCATTGGTCTAATGTTATGGGGCTCAGTTTTTTGGCATGGAGCTTGTGAAACCAGGAAAAACCCATAAATTAGCCGTTTCATTGTTTAAGCCGGGTGGTTCAAAGAGTGGGAAAAAGTATCGGCTTGTAGTCCGGAAAATACGGTAGTTTATAAAACTAAATCTGAAAACTGGGGAAAAAAAAAAATCTGAAAAACTTCATAATTCTAATTTTATAATTCTATAATTTTAGAATGTATTTATTTTTGTAAAGCTACTTTGGGACCATGTCTATTGTCCAAGGTCCATTGTTAAAAGTGCTATACAAATAAAACCATTGTTAAAAGCACTATACACATAACATTGAACTGAATTGAACTAAATGAGCTTGTCTTGCAAAATTAAGCTAATACCCAAATCCAAATACCATACCCACAGTGATTCATGAAGATGGGAGCATGATATAGGGGAGTGGTAGCTCAGCTGAGTTACTGATCGGAAGGTCAGGGGTTCAAGCCCCGGTATTGCCAAGCTGCCACTCTTGGGCCCTTAACCTGTGTCTGACTGGAGAAAAGGACAGAATAGATGCATCCCCTGCATCTTGCATGTTCTAGCCAATCTCCTCACTTCCTGTTGAAAATGTATGGAGGGTCTTGAAATGATGAATATATCATTACCCTATAAAGGCAAGAAGCTTAAAAAAATCTTACCATTAACATTTCTAATTGCCAGCAAAAGCTTTGCAGAAACAAAAGTGTATGATTAAGATTTCTCCTCAATGTAAAAGTACACTGTGAAAGAACTCAACATGTCCATATCCTTTACAATGAGTCATCAATCTTCATTGTAATAATTTCTTGTACCTGCTTTGAGAGGAGGTTACGGTGGGGAATGTTCCGCTCGTCTCTCCTTGGAAATCTGTGAATGAATCATCTCCAGCTTTTGGAGCCTCCTGAAAGTCCTGGAAATCATCATCATCCACTTTGGTGCCCTGGAGTAGACCCATATAAAAGTACATCAGCTTTTTATGCCTCAAAGTGGAAAACTGGTCTTGAAGAGAAAAAAGCTCGGGTCAGGATAAGGTATGAGACTGGTAGTATAAATCTGACGTGACACAAATCACAAAAGTGAGTACACCCCTAACACTAACTCTAACCCTAACCCAGATTTACTGTCCTCTAAAAATAACTTAACATACAGCAACTATCGTCTAAATAACTGGCAACAAAAGTGAGTACACTATAAGTGAACATGTCAAAACTGTGTGCAAAGTTTTAATATTTTATGTGAGCACCACTGTTATCCAGCACTGCTTTAATCCTACTGGGCATGGAATTCACCAGAGCTGCAAAGGTTGTTGCTGGGATCCCCTTCCTCTCCTCCATAATGACATCACGGAGCTGCTGGATGTTAGACACATGGCGTTTCTTCACCTTCCACTTAAAGATGCTCCACAGGTGCTCAATAGGGTTCAGGTATGGAGACATACTTGGCCACTTTATCACCTTCAGCTTCCTCAGCAAGGCAGTTGGTGTGTTTGGGGTCATTATTATGTTGGAAAACTGCTGTTCAGTTCAAGGGGGGCATCATGTTCTGCTTCAGAATGTCACAGCACATGTGAGAATCCATGTTTCCCCTCAATGAACTGCAGCTCCTCAGTAGCAGCAGCACTTATGCAGCCCCAGACCAGGATGTTACCACCACCATGCTTGACTGTAGGCAAGACACAATTTTCTCGGTATACGTCACCAGGGCGTCTCCACACATGCTGGACACCATCTGAGCCAAACAAGTTTATCTTAGCCTCATCAGACCACAGGACATGATTCCAGTAATTCATGCTCTTGGACAGGTCGTCTTCAGCAAACTGTTTGCGTTCTTTCTTGTGATCCAGCTTCAGAAAAGGCTCCTTCTGGGATGACGACCATAAAAAACAGACTTGTTGTAATGTGAGGCGTATGGTCTGAGCACTGACAAGCGGACCTTCTGCTTCTGCAACATCTAAAGCAATGCTGCAGCACTCATGCGTCTGTTTTTTGAAGCAGCTTCTGCATGTGACGCACAGCACGAGGACTCGACTTCTTTGATGGACCCTTGCGAGGTCTGTTCCGAGTGAAACCCATCTTGGAAAACCTCTGTATGACCCTGGTCAATGTACTGTAACTCAGTTTCAGGGTGTTACTGATCTTATAGCCTGGGCATCTTTGTGGAGAGCAATTATTGTCATTCTCAAATCCTCAGAGTTTCTTTGCATTGAGGTGCATGTTGAACATCCAGTGGTCAGTATGTGAGATTGTACTCAAAGCACCAAATTTGACCGGCTCTAATACACAAATATGTACACTTGTAATCAGAAATATTCAACCCCTAAAGATTTTTAAGGATTTATAAATAAAAATCTTTTCAAAGTGCAGGATTCTGCTTTGGATGGCTTCTTAATGAGTTTAGTGATACATAAAATCAACACAGAAAATGTATGATGTAGTATTTGTGTGTAACAGTATATTTTGTTAAGATCGCCATGTCACAATTATTCAACCCCTATATAATATTGTTGTTTTTAAAGCTTTCTGACTGTTTTTATGGCCTGAAGTGGAGCTGAAACATCATTAAGCCTTTGGGAACTCTATAACGATCCTTCATTTGCTTCAGCTGTGATGCATATATAAACCCCGACCATGAAGGTGTTTAAGGTGAGTTGCACTCATGGGAAAGACAAAGGAGCTTCCACAAAAGTTGAGAGAGGAGATTATTTCATCACATCTGAAGGGCCTTGGGTATAAGAAGATTTCCGAAAGATTTAACATTCCAAGAGACAGCATTGGGAGCATTATAAGGAAGTTTAAAACTTATGGAACAGCTGCAAACCTGCCTGGCCGTGGAAGAGAGCTCACAATTTAATCAAGGGCCCTTAGCAACTTAGTCAGGACAGCTAAGAAAAACCCCCGTGTGACTGCAAGACAGCTACAGGATGACATGATGAAGGCTGGTACAAGTGCTTCAGTGGCAACTATAAGACGTGCACTGAATAATCAAGGACTTCATGGCCGGACCCCAAGACGAACTCCACTCTTGACCTCAAGGAACATCAGGAGTCGACTAGAATATGCCAGGAGGAATTTGGATAAAACTACAGAATTCTGGGAGACAGTTCTATGGACTGATGAAACCAAACTGGAACTTTTTGGACATATGGACCAGCGGTATGTCTGGCGTGCAAAAGGTCAGGCTTATGACCAGAAGAATACCATCCCCACGGTCAAGCACGGAGGTGGGTCAATAATGATGTGGGGCTGTTTTTCTGCGGCAGGAACTGGTAATCTTGATTGTGTACCTGGCATCATGGATTCCCAGAAATACCAGGTCATTTTGAAGAAGAACGTGATGCCTTCTGTTGACAAATTAAACCTTAGTGATCATTGGAACTTCCAGCAAGACAATGATCCCAAGCACACCTCCAAATCAACCAAAGCTTGGTTGGGGAAAAGATGCTGGAGTGGAGTGTCCTGGAGTGGCCTTCTCAGTCACCAGATTTAAATCCAATTGAAAATCTTTGGTGGGATTTGAAGAAGGCAGTTGCAGCACGGAAGCGTCAAACATCACTGAGTTAGAGGCTTTTGCACGTGAAGAATGGGCAAAGATTCCAATCGAGAGGTGTAAGAAGCTTGTCAGCACTTATCGAAAACGCTTGTTAGAAGTTATAAAAACTAAAGGGCGCTCCACAAGGTACTGAAGCTGGGGGTTGAATAATACTGCACATGCTCATGTGTTACAAGACTTACAATTTTCATTTGAACTTCAAAGTTAAGTCAACTTCTGTTGTCAAAATAACTCAAATATGTATCAATAAATATTGTTTGTTATTTCACGAGTTTTTTTTTTTCATTTATTTTCATTATCTTTCATCAACACCACTGTATTGTCTATTGAGGTGAGGGGGTTGAATATTTCTGATTGCGAGTGTAGGTACTTACTTTTTATAAGAAACTGAAGCTGTTTTGATACTGGAACTAAACTACTTATGCAAACTAGTGATGCTTGATGCTTTGAGGTCTGTGTACACTACAGCAGTCATGCATGCATTTAAGCACATTACCTGGACAGGAGGGAAGTTGGCGATGAAGCTGTTAGAAGGTTGTGCCAGTGAGTTGGAAGTCATGGGCATGACGGGAGCTGCAGCAGGGTGCATTATCGGCTGCTGGTGCGTCAGGACGGCCGGCATAGTCATAGTCATAGCAGGCAAGTTGGGTACTGGAGGGGTAGGGAACTGACTCAGGATGTCCAGGCTCATTGACGGAAGCCCACTCTGAAACAAAAGAACATTAGAGAGACAATATATCTCCCACTAACCCCTCATTTAAAAATATATACACAACACTGCACTGTAAGAGTCATCAAACTGACAATTAAAGCTGGTCATGAAACAGACAGAAATCATTTATCTTATTATTGAAACAAGCTTTGCAGGCAAGTATTTGTTATAATGCAGAATTGCGTTATAAAGCGTTTGGTGCTCACATCCAGAGCAAATCTCCTTAAACCCTGGGACCACGTCACTCTTCACTAGAAGCAGACATTTCATTAAAGTCAAATTATATATTTTTTTCATCCATTACTTGTTGCACAATCCCCCACTCCGAGCTGCCTAAAGATGAACATTTGCATTACAAAAAAAATTTAATAAAATAACCTGCTTATTGTGGGAGCCACATATTACGGCTAGCTGTGCCCACCCCCAGGGGGCAACTCGTGTTTGGGCTCAAGGAGATTAGAAAGCATTCATCAGGCAATTGTTGTCCTGCCTATCTACATGCATACACAGTGCAAGCACTCACTCACACACACACACACACACACACCCTATAACTGCAGGAAAAACAAAAAAACAAAGGAAAATCACAGACTTCAGTTGTCTGTATTGTAAGACTCAATGTACTCACTGTACTGTTGTACTTGTAATGCACTTCAGTAAATATTAATTATGCAAACAAGCCATAATGCAAAATCACACCACGGTAGAACTTTCGAATTGTGATACTAAATAAAGCAAACTAAATCCATAAATCTTTTTTTTTTTTTCTTCACACCACAGCAGCTTTGGGGTACTCTTACGTTGACAGTGACACTGAATAAAGCATCAGATAGTGAAAAAAGCAGCCAGGAACCCTTCTGGTTGCTGCATGACAATGGCATAGACCAACCACATAGTTGCAGACATTGCTAAGACAATACACTGGAATACAAAAGGAGGAATTAAATATGAAAATAAATTCAAACAGCAGGCATGTAGTGATAAAATAATTCGAAACTCAGTGGCAGGCTGCGCATTTCACGCACGGGGCCTTTAGTTGTGTCCTTCCTGAGTTAATCCACCTCCTAACACCATCATTATGACACCACGGCTGTAGAAACCATCAATATTCTAGAGAAATGCAGTATAACAGAGCGCTGCATCACAGACAGGTCTCTCATGCAGTGAGAATGCACGCTAGTACTAATACACGAAACCCAATGAACACAATTCAAGTCTCTTTTCATTATATTTTAGCTTTTGCAGTTTGATGTGGTTTGCTAGCTCTAGTGCATTCTCTGACCCTCCCATGAGAAAATGCCAACATTGCTGTAGGCTTACTGGATGGCCCTGATGTAGATAACTCGAAAACTGATTGGTTAAACAACAGCTTTATTCTTACGTATTTGAAGCTACAAACTCCCACACTGTTGATTCTGAAGGCCTCAATGCAGATTTTTTTTTTTACACACTGGCTATGAAACAGAGAGAATAGACTATTATGAGTAATTTAAAACATACGCATGAAAAAGGTTTCGAGACTAGTTTTGTAACACGTCAACAGATGGCAGCAAAAGGCTGCACGCACAGTCACATAGAGCGCCGAACTTCATAAGTCAGTGTGCCAAAAGACATTGTCCTGTGTACATAGGAAGCTGTCCTGATGACTCTCCACTGCATGTAAATGCAATCTGCAGAAATGCTCGAATGTATATGCTCATTTACGGCTTCTAAGCTGCCATAGCACAGGGTCTATGGCTTAACTATGCATTTTGACACTTCAGCAACCCATGGTAACAGCTGAGATAACAACAACACTGGACTTGTTTAGACTGTGCTGGGAAGTAAAATCACGTCCCAGCATTAAAAGCTAACACACTCAGTCGGCCTTGTACACCTGTGTTAAATATACAGCCTGACACAACACATCCACACATTGCTTTTCATGCTTTAAAACAATGTTTCTCATTTATATGTTACCTGTGCTACTCCGATCAAAGCCAGCACAGTGTACAGCTCCTCCTTGGTCAGCTTGCCCGGTGTGGTACGATTAGCTGAGGCCCAGATCTGCCCCAGGGCCTCTCGGGGAAGCCCGGATGACATAAGAATGGGGTAGAGTTTGGCTGTGTCAATGCCTGCTGGAGTCATTGTTAACTCCAGAACCTTCTTGAACATCTCTGTGGAAAACAAACACACAAAGCTTAACGAAATATTCTTAAAAAAATATATACTTAGACAGAAAATGGACTCTGTTTCTAATTACCTGGAACAAGAGAGTCATTGTAGAGCCAAGCTGGCAACAAGTTCTGCATTTCTTGTTGTGGATAGACACCAACACCTGCTTGTGATAAGAGAATGATGCACAGTAAGACATTGGAACAGAATCTTAAACTAAGCATGCTGTTTATTGTGCCTCCTGCTGTGCTTAGTGCAGATGTCATAGCTGATGCTGGATTCTTTAGTAAGCACTACATTGGAGAACGAGACTCTCCCAGAGAGCACTAATTAAGTAGTTGTTCTTAAACTGAACACTTACATTTCCTTCATGTAAGTAAAAATGGTTTTGAGAACCAGCCATTGGAAAACCAAGTCAGAATGAGAACAGCTGTCAGTCATCCACAGGATCCTCATGCTTCATATCAGTGTGAAAGATTTTCATTATGTCATGTTAGTTTAGTTGTTATAAGACAAAGAAACGATCGATTGGTGCAACCCCTAGAAACACTGGCAAGCACGAGAAGACCAGCAATGCAGAGAGAGAACCCAGTGTGAGCAACTGAACCACCACTGGACTTCCAGGGGGTGTCCATCTCTTCACACTGTTAACAGAACAGGTGTCAGGCTTCTCTAAAGAGAATGGGCTTGAAGAAAGAAACACTCCCTGTGCTGGAGAAGAAAAAATTGGTTTGTTTCATATAGTGTGAGAAACCATGCAGTCAATACGTTGGGAAACGTGGCTGAACTTGTTTATTTCTTTTAGATGTCACATTCCCTGTAAAGCAGATTGTCTTTGGCACGTCTTTTAAATATTAATATACCACAGCACTGTAAAAGTCTTAGATTTGATAAGGATAAAATTTTTTTTAAAAATTAATCACATTTATAATCCATTCTAATACACTCCACATGCAATGATAACATTTCTGTAAAAACACCAAAGTCTCCAGTGTCAGTGCTTTATAACAGTTGATATGCTTTCTGAAAACAAAAGTCTCAAGGCCAGAGAATTTGGTGCTTTATGGTCTTTCTTGAACAAGCTGCAGTGTAGTTCTGTAATAAATAGAAAACGTATTTCTCAAACCGCTGTGGTATAAAATAGAGGTCGACCGATTTACCGATACTGATAGCTAGGTTGGATTGTACTTGCCAATATACAATTGATCAACTAGTTTTTTTTTTTAAATAGGTACTTGTTTTAAAAAAATAAAAATAAAAATAATTTAAAACAGTACTGAAGCATTAAAATGTGCTAAATGAAATAAATATGAATGATTGAAATATATTAATAAATATTGTGGAAAATAAAAGACATTCATTCAAACTGAAACTAAAAGTAACACTCCAAATAAAAAAAAATTCAAAATGAATAATAATAAATAAAAAAAAAAGACATTTCAAATGAACACCATCTGGGGTCGGTGATTCACCTCTAGAGGCTGCTCTCGTACGGTATAACGCAACCCGGAAAAATCGGTATGGATTTTTGCTGAAGCCGATAGTTCCGGCAATCAACTATCGGTCCCGATTAATCGGGAAAGCCAATAAATCGGTCGACCTTTGGTATAACAGAATAAATTATGTAAATGATGTGCCATTATTGGGAATAACTGATTATTGAATAACAAAATCATTGATTATTTTCCTCTAACAGCACATCCAGCCCTGTTATATCTAAGAGTCTTCTTAAGCACTGGAATTCGATTAGTAGGAAATTAGGTTTGTTTACGCATGGAGTATAATCAAAACATATGCATGCACTGGTGATTGTAAATAAGAGAAGCGCTCCATGGGGAAACGCATACTCCAAAATCATTTGCAGAAGCATCCTATGATTAGTAGAGCGAGAAAGACTGAGAGCACAGCTGCAAGTTGAATGTCGTCGAGTTGTGTCTAAATAATCTACTCTGCTCTCACCACTAGCACTTGATGTCTGATCGGGGTGAGCTTCTGCTGCTTTGGGAGCCGGAGAAGCAGTTGGAGGCTCAGGAGTCTTCTCCACCATGAAGGCAGCGCTGAGGTCATCGGAGCATTGGGCCCAGTTGCGAGCTTTTAAGCTACTCTGGAAGCGTGCTGATACCTGAGCTCTGGGAGCCAGTTCAACGAGGGCCTTGTTGGGTTTAAAGTTGACCTGAGCCTTCTTATCAGCTTTTAGATCGCATGAGGAGAAGAGCTTCTCCTCCAGAGATGGGCCTGAAGAGCAGGGCAATTAACTGCTGGAGTTACCAGTGGAGCTGAAAGCATCCTCTCTATGTTTTATCACTGATAACATTCTGCTTAGTTCGAACCTTAGTTAGCTGAAAGTACTATAAATTAGTGGCCTAAAAACACCACTAAAAAGATATGCAACTTATAATATCCGAAAAGTTTTAGATTGGAACTGCAGGATGGCCAAGTTAAGCACTTTACAATATTAGTAGACAGGATTTATAAATGAATTAAGCCAAATCTATTCCTGTGCACGGAGCTGCTGTGACTGTGGGCTCCAGGAGGAGTCAAATGTCTCAGTGAGAACAGGAGCTCCACAACACTGACATTAGACAGTAACACAGCGCATCAGACAGTAACACACGTCTCCTCCTGCACAACATTGCAGAAATAAATGATGCGATTCGTATGTGTGTGTCAATTTTACATCTTAATGTTGCCGATATAAACAGCTCATGGGTCACAATCAAAAAACAGACACATTTCAGGCACTAATGAGAATGAGAGATGAAGAACGTAAAAATAGAGAATGAGACAGCAGTTACCTTGGAATGTAGACTGGGAGCTGGAGATGACAGAAGAGTGGTGAGGGACAGTGAGTGTGTTCAGAGAGGGAGCAGGGAAAAAGGGGAGAGGGCTGGAACAGGGCTGCGGCCCAGCTCCTGCCTCTAAAGCGGACTTATTGGCAACTGAGGAAAAGGAGGGCAAAGGGAGGGAAGAACTCGAAAAGGAGGCCTCAACAGGGCCCTGTATAAAGTCACTAAATTCATCATCATCCTCTGCGAAAGCAGGGGAGAGCGAGTGTGGTGGGACAGAGGAGTGAGATGGCGATGAGTCTGCAAAAACAACGAACAAAATGGTAAAACAGCACAACACGCAGCACACATGGTGGGTTTGATGGATGAGATACAGTGGCACAGGAGACAGGATGGGGTAAAATCTTCATTTTAATGAATGGACTTTAAATTAAAAGATTATAATATTATAAATAATAATAAAACACAGGACAAAGAACAAGTGGAAAATAAATACTAACAAGTTATTAATTCTTATAAAATAAGAGTTACTACAAGGAGATCATGAGAACAGAAAATCCACTACAGAGATTTATGGGAGAAAAAAAACCAGTAGAGACAAGACAGACTTAAAGAGAATGACAAGCGCTAACCTGTCCCATAGACGTGTCTCTTTAGGCTTAAACTTGAAGTAGCAATGCATTTGTCAATCACAAGGATTTCAAAGTCTGTTGTAATCAATGTGGGGGGAAGAAAAAAAAAAAAAAAAAAAAAAAAAAAAGACACGACTGTACCTGGTTTCTTAGATTGAGAAGATGGAGTGGGATGCATCTTTGCATCTCTGCTGAAGCCATCTAAATTCCCTTTTATGGCTTCCAGCGCATCATCTCGACTCTTCTCTCCAGTCTGTACATGAAATAGCAATCAGGTCAATATTAAACAGAATTACTAATGCTTACTACTTAATAAAATTTGCTTAACGTATGTAACGTCCAAATTAAGAATCTCTCATATCACTTTAGGTTTGACGCTGCTCAGGAGACGCAGTTTCTGTTTCTGCTCTTCAAACTGTCTTCTCTTCCGATCTTCTTCTAACATGCGCTGCTGCTGCTCCAAGCGCTTTCTGTATGGACACATGTACAACCGAAAACAGAATAAGTGGGGAGCTTTGCAACACATTCTGGCTGTGCGGTGTGACACTAAAAACACTCACTGGTGCTCCTCAGCCATCTGTTTCTGCAGGTCGGCAGGGTACTGTGGCCCCGCTGCTCTCATTCCCATAAACTGGGGTTGACCCATAAACTGCATACCTGGTGCCTGCATCCCCATGGCCATGCCACCCTGCAACACACAAAGTGGCTCAGGCGTTATTTCCACATGTAACAAGTTAAGATTAAATCGGTCTTTTTTAAAAATGGACATGATATACAGAGATAAAACGGTTATAAAAGCATGTATAAGTTTGTTGCTTCTAACTGTAAGTTTGTCCCTAATGAGTGAGCCAGTGGTGACTGTGGCAAAGAGAAACTCCCGGAGACGGCATGAAGAAGAACCCTTAAGAGAATCCAGACTCATAAGGGAAAACCATCCTCATCTGGGAGGCACCGAATGTCCATTCATTACAGTTGAATCAGTGTTAAAGAGTATATGGGCAATTAAATGCAACCTGTGGTCCTGAAGCACTATAGACTGTTGATATAGTCCAGGAAAGTCGTTTATGCTTTGTGGTTTCTCAGTTAAAACATAGATTGCATTATGAGGGAAACAGAGAGAGAGAGAGAGCGAGAGAGAGAGAGAGAGAGAGAGAGAGAGAGAGAGAGAGAGAGAGAGAGAGAGAGAGAGAGAGAGAGAGAGAGAGAGAGAGAGAGAGAGAGAGAGAGGGAGAGAGAGAGAGAGAGAGAGAGAGAGAGAGAGAGAGAGAGAG
>JAAIIK010000136.1:773740-789570 GCA_014706435.1 Silurus glanis | reverse complement strand
TAGTAGTAGGAGTATTGTTATATTATTATTATTAGTAGTAGTAGTAGGAGTAGTAGTAGTAGTAGTAGGAGTATTGTTATATTATTATTAGTAGTAGTTGTTGTATCATTGTTATTATATTATTAGTAGTAGTAGTAGGAGGAGTATTGTTATATTATTATTATTAGTAGTAGTTGTTGTATCATTGTTATTATATTATTAGTAGTAGTAGTAGTAGGAGTATTGTTATATTATTAGCAGTAGTAGTAGTTCTTATCATATAATTAGTAGTAGTAGTAATAGTATTACTAGTAGTATTGTTATATTATTATTATTATTATTAGTAGTAGTAGTAGTTGTAGTAGTATGATGATGATTTTTATAATTGTTATTATCATTTTTTATTAGTAGTAATATATATGATAATATGATGAAGATAATGATGATGATGATGATGATGATGATTATTATTATTATTATTATTTGTTGTTGTTGTTAGTGTTATTTTAGTTGTATATCAGGAGCATTACAGTAGTGTATAACAAACATGGGCGTAAATCCCGGGGGGGACGGGGGGGACATGTCCCCCTCCATCCGAGGGTTGTCCCCCCCCAAAAAAATATTATTTAAAAAAATCGCACTCTCTATTATATGTATTCTCTATTATATGAAAAATATATGTATGTATACCTAAATAATTGTGCATTTAGAAACAGTTGAGTTCCCCCCCTCCCCTTCCTCACAGTGGTTTGACCCACTGCCTGCTTTCCCAGTTCATCTCACCTACTCTACACACACGAGTCAGGTGTGTGTCTGCGACTCAATTAATGTTCAACTCCATTAACTAGTGTATTTTATTCACTTTAAATAAAGCGATTCTCTTTAATGTAGTTGATGCAGACTCATTTATAAATTAGTTGCGGCAAAAATGCTGATTAGCGATGTAATTTTCCATGAATCTGCTCTATTGGCGATTAAAATATGACTTATCTAGTGAACGTTAGCTTGTTTACAATAGCTTGTAGCACAGTGCACTGACACTAACACGCCAAAGCCGTTTCCCATGCAGTGTTTTATTTGGGACGACTTGGCATAATGTTAATTTAACATTAACACACAATTAGCATATTGTTTATCTGTGCATTTACTAAATGAGCACTGTGCTACTGTCAGGCGCGAGTGAATGAGGCGGAAGCCGAATCGCCAAGCAAAAACAGGATTTAATGGAAACCAGCAAGGCATACACACATAGAGTCCAACAGGAACAATAACGGACGCTTGAGAGGTGGGAGTGAGGGGTTTATATGGGTGAGTGGGGAACGAGGGACAGGTGTGTGGCATTAGTAGGACGGTGATGAGCTCCGGACGGGTGGGGCGCGCACAGGCGAGGAAGCAGGGAGCTCCCTGACACCACCCCCTCCCCTAGGGGCGGCACCAGACGCCCTGACCCGGCGACGAGGCCGACCCCTCGACCGGGGCGCCGGGCGGCGTGGATGCGAGGCATGGAACTCCGCCAGCAGCGCAGGATCCAGCACGTCCTGTCGGGCCACCCATGACCGTTCCTCCGGACCGTACCCCTCCCAGTCCACCAGGACCCCCGCGCCGCCTGGAATCCAGGACCTCCTTCACCACGTAGACCCCGAGCTGGTCTACGACCTCAGGCTGGACGGGCGCCGCGGGGCCACCTGGGGGGCGAGAGACAGGAGAGGCACAGGGCTTTAGTAACGACACATGGAATGTGGGGTGTATGCGGTACCTCGGCGGCAAGTCCAGCCGGTAGGTCACGGGCTCGGCGCAGCTGGGTGTGTGCGGAGTCCCAGACCCGGCTGCTCTCCCGGAACCAGAAGTCCACTGCAGGCACGTTGCTTGGCTCGTCCGACCAGGGGAACAGGGGCGGTTGGAACCCTAGCACGCACTGAAACGGGGTGAGCCCGGTGGAGTCCTGGCGGAGCGAGTTCTGGGCGTATTCAGCCCACGGCAGGAACCGACTCCACTCTCCTTGATCCTGGCCACAGTAAGTCCTCAGGTAGCGGCTCAGCTCCTGGATCTTCCGTTCCGCTTGGCCATTGGACTGCGGGTGGTAGCCAGAAGTTAGGTGCACCGACACTCCCAGAAGATGGAAGAAGGCCTTCCAGACCCGAGACGTGAACTGAGGTCCCCTGTCCGAGACAATCTCCTCCGGGAGTCCGAAGTTCCGGAAGACGTGTTGGAACAGGGCTTCCGCAGTCTCGAGGGCGGTGGGCAGGCTCTTCATGGGGATGAAACGGCAGGCTTTCGAAAAGCGGTCCACCACCACTAGGATGCAGGTGTGTCCTTCCGACCGAGGCAGATCCGTAACGAAATCGATCCCTAGGTGGGACCAGGGACGCTGAGGGATGGGGAGCGGCATCAGCTTGCCCACTGGTAGGTGGCGCGGAACCTTGGACACCGCACAGGTGGGACATCCCTGTACGAACCGTGTAACCTCCTCTGTCATCCCAGGCCACCAGTACCGTGCCTTGACGAGCTGCACAGTCCGTTTCTCCCCCGGATGGCCGGAGCCCGGCCCCTCGTGGACCGACCGGATGAGTCGATGCCGGCAGGAGGTCGGGATGAAGGTACGCCCCTCAGGGCACCCCGCAGGGGCGGCCTCTTGGCGGACTGCGGTGCGGATCTCCTCATCGATCTCCCAGACGATGGGTCCCAGGATGAGGGCCGACGGGAGGATGGGTTCAGGTTCTCCGGGTTCATCAGGCCTGTACATCCGGGACAGAGCGTCGGCCTTGCCATTCTGCACCCCGGCTCAGTAGGTGATGTGGAATCGGAACCGGGTAAAGAAGAGCGCCCAGCGCGCCTGTCTGGGGTTGAGCCTCCAAGCCTCCCGGAGGTACTGGAGGTTCTTGTGGTCGGTGACCACCGTGAACGGGTGCTTGGCTCCTTCCAGCCAGTGCCTCCACTCATCCAATGCCAGCTTGATGGCCAAGAGCTCGCGGTTGCCAATGTCGTAATTCTGCTCGGCGGCGGAGAGCTTGTGCGAGAAGAAGGCACACGGGTGGAGTTGGGGAGGTGTACCCGACAGCTGGGAGAGGGTAGCCCCCACCCCGGTGGACGAGGCGTCAACCTCGACCACAAACGGTCTCCGGGGGTCGGGGTGACGCAGAACCGGGGCGCTGCAGAAGCGACGGCGGAGCTCGTGGAAGGCCTCCTGGGCCTCTTGGTTCCATCTCAGGATTCAGGCCTTACCCCTGAGGAGCGAGGTGAGAGGGGCGGTGATCCTGCTGTAGCCCTGGATGAACCTGCGATAGAAGTTCGCGAAGCCCAAAAAGCGCTGGAGCTCCTTGATCGACTCTGGGACGGGCCATTCTCTCACCGCCGTTACCTTCCTTTCGTCCATCCGGATCCCCTCTGCACCGATGACGTAACCCAGGAAGTGGATTGTAGAGCGGTGGAACTCGCACTTCGAGAGGTTCAGATAGAGGTGATGGGAACGGAGTGCCCTTAGGATGGAGCGCACGTGTCTCCGGTGTTCCTCCAGGTCTCGTGAGTATATCAGGATGTCATCTATGTACACCATGACGAATTTCTGGAGGTAGGGCCGGAGTACCTCGTTCATAAACCCCTGGAAGACGGCGGGTGAGATGGAGAGGCCGTACGGCATAACCCGGTACTCGTAGTGCCCCGAGGGTGTGATGAAGGCCGTCTTCCACTCGTCTCCCTTCCTGATGCGCACCAGGTTGTACGCGCTCCGGAGATCGAGTTTACTGAACACCCGAGCCTCCCTCAGGTCCTCCAGAGCAGCGGGCACGAGCGGGAGGGGGTACGGAAGCGGAGCGATCTGCGAGTTCAACTGGCGGTAGTCGATGCAGGGGCGCAGCCCTCCGTCCTTCTTTCCCACGAAGAAGAAGCTTGACGCTGCTGGGGAGGACGAGTGCGTGATAAACCCCTGGCAGAGAGCCTGCTGTACGTACTCCTCCATAGCCCGATGTTCAGGAGCGGATAGCGGGTAAACCCGACCTTCGGGCAGCTTAGCGTCGGGGAGCAGGTCAATGCTGCAGTCCCAGGGTCGGTGAGGGGGAAGACGGGTGGCGGCCTGCACGCTGAACACGTCCTCGAACGCCCGGTACTCCTTTGGGATTTTCACCTGTGTCATGGTCGTGGCCTCCTCCACCCGGGTGGCACCTATCACCGCCGCTGGGATCCGAGTGGGAAGGTGGGAAAGGCAGTGGTTCTTACAGTGCGGACTCCACTCCAGGATGTCACAGGGATCCCAGGAACACCTCGGTGCGTGCTTCTGAAGCCAGGGTCTCCCCAGAATCACACTGACGGTAGAATTCTCCAGGACCAGCAACCGAATCCTTTCTCGATGGAAGATCCCCACTTGTAAAGTGACCACCGGCGTGCAGTACTTCACCCATCCCCTGCCCAGCGGGCGTCCCTGGATGGTTTGAACCGCTATGTCCTGGGAGCCCCTCTCTCGGGGGAGGCGGAGTCGGTCGAGGCAGGCCTGGGAGATGAAATTCCCTGCCGAGCTGGAGTCGACTAAGGCACGTACAGAAATGGAGAGCGGGGGTTAGAAGTGACACGGTGAGTTTGGACAATGGTGAAATGTCAGATGGAAAGTCCACAGTACTCACCGCAGCACATGCAGGGCGCGTGGGACACCGAGTAACGGAGTGGCCCGAAAAACCGCAGTACAGGCACCTCCCAGCGGCCCGGCGGCGATCTCTCTCTCTCCTGGACAACCCTTGAGAACCTAGCTGCATGGGTTCAGCTTCAGGTGCAGCTGCGGCGCCGTGTAGAGTCTCGGGCAGAGGTTGGGTTGGGTGACACGCAGCCAGGCGCTGAGAGAGCCCAATGGATTTCTGAATAAAGCTCTCCAACCCCACTGAATCTTCCAGCACCGCCATTGCCTGTCTGAGCTCTGAATTTAAACCCAGCAAAGCTAAACCTAAGCAGCGCCGTCTCGTTCCAGCCACTAGATGCCGCCAAAGTGCGGAAACGGAGGCTGTAATCCACAACGCTGTCGTTCCCCTGACGCAATCCGAGCAGCTGGTCGGCCGTGGTGAGGACTCCGGAGGCGGCGCCAAACACTTCCCGGAAGTGCGCGGTGAATCGAGCATAGGACCGCACTACCGGGCCGGCGTCTTCCCAGAGCGATTGCGCCCACGCTAGCGCTCTCCCGGAGAGGGGGGAGATGAAGAACGCGATTTTCAACCGTTCAGTGGGGAATCATTGAGGTTGCATCTCAATATACAGGTTCACCTGTAGCAAGAAACCGCGGCATTCTGAAGCTTCCCCGGAGAAATTCGCCGGAAGCGCCATGGAACTGCCGGTGGAAGCGGGAGGGTTTTGCCGAGCCGCCGAGGAGGGAAAAGCTGCTCGGAGCGCGGCGATGAGGTCCCGTACCGGATCGGAAGCCGTGCTGGGCTGCTGCTCCATCGTGAGGTAAGCGCCCTTCGTACCTTCTCTTCGGCATTTTTTCTTTCTCTTTCGGTCCGTTATTCTGTCAGGCGCGAGTGAATGAGGCGGAAGCCGAATCGCCAAGCAAAAACAGGATTTAATGGAAACCAGCAAAGCATACACACATAGAGTCCAACAGGAACAATAACGGACGCCTGAGAGGTGGGAGTGAGGGGTTTATATGGGTGAGTGGGGAACGAGGGCGGGTGTGTGGCATTAGTAGGACGGTGATGAGCTCCGGACGGGCGGGGCGCGCACAGGCGAGGAAGCAGGGAGCTCCCTGACAGCTACATCCGAACTGACCCCACTGTATTTTTATAATCAATTTCTATTCTGTTCTTAAGTGTCTTAATTAATTTGTAAATAAAATGTTAAACCTTTTTTTCAACTTTTTTTTTTTTATTGTTGTGATTATTTTTTTTTATGATAGTTTTACTTAATTTATGTAAAGCAGTTTGAATTACCATTGTAATTGACGCAGTCTCCATGCTACAATAATAATGACAGAAGCAAAGTTTTTCGCTGTGGGGACACTGTGTCTTTATACTGTAAGTACAATTTGACTGTATTATTTGTGTCCCCCTTCAAAAATTGCTCATGAGAAATTTTATATTTATTGTCCCCCCCTAGTGTTAAATGAAATTTACGCCCATGATAACAAACAGTCCAATAAATACAATAAAGTGGAACCAGTAATAAATATATCAGCAGGTCAGTATCATAAATAGTATAATTGTATAATAAAGAAGCTTAAATATAACACACAATAAAAAAGTGAAGTGAGTTGTGTGTTGTGAGAATGAATAATCATCACTAACATCATAGAAATTCAACTCAATTCAATTTAAGGTTATAATAAATGAATTGATATGTTAGTGTCTATAAGTTTATCTCTAACTAGCTGAAAGTACCCGTGCTTCGCTACGGAAGGCAGAACGCTAAGCAATATGGCAATAAGCAGTAAGCACTGAGCAGGACTGGATGATCAGAGATCAGAACGTAACGTCAACAAATAACGTACTACCCCTTTGTAGTACCGATACAGGGCAAACTACTTTGAAAATTATTTTTATCGTGCATCTAACATCTAATAAGAAACAATGTAGTAAGTTTCATTAGGATCCGTACTGTTATTTCGAAGAGTTTACAATGCGTGAGAAATCGCGTTTTCCGCGAGTCCAGGGCGAATTTTTCAAAACCCTTTCTTAGTGAGCACCTAAGACCCAAGAGGAAGGTATGTTCCAAATTTCATTGCAATCCGTTCAGTGGTTTTTGAGATTTCGTGATGAGTGAGTGAGTCAGTCAGTGGTATTTGAGCTTTATATATAGATGAGCGAGCCAGTGGTGAGAGTGGCAAGAAAAAAAAAATCCCTGAGATAGTATGAGGAAGAAACCTTAAGAGGAACCAGACTCTAAAGGGAACCCATCCTCATCTGGGTGGCACCAAATGTCTTTTCATTCTAGTTCTAGCACTGGTGAGGTGTACTGTTCAAGGATAAGTGCCTTCAATGCAGAACTGTTCTGGCAAATTTTCAGGTATGAGCCACTGTAGTAGACTTTGCTCAGTAACTTCATGGACCTTTAAGCTGTTCATGTGTAACCATTATAGTAACTGTGTTTGAGTAATATTCATTGTTCTGCAGTAATGGGGTTTTATATTACAACTTAGTTTTTTGTAGTGGTATGGTTTTTGTACCTGACTTGGAGTTCTGGTCTGTGTGCGTTTGTGCAAGTGTGCGTGTGTACCATTTTAATGCAGATTTGAAGATGTAAAATTGTATATACAGTATCTCACAAAAGTGACATTTCAGCCACCAATGTAATATATCTTATCAATTGACAATACTATAAAAACTTGGATATATTTTAGAGTAGTCAGTGTGCAGCTTGTATAGCACTACAGATTTACTGTCTCTTAAAATAACTCAATATACAGCCATTATTGTCAAAAAAACCGGCAACAAAAGTGAGTACACCCAAAGTGAACATGTCCAAAGTGTGAATATTTTGTGTGAACACTATTGTTATCCAGCACTGCTCATGGGCTGCACAGGTTGTTACTGGGATCCTCTTCCTCCATAATGACATCACGGAGCTGCTGGATGTTAGACAGATGGTGCTTTTCCACCTTCAGCTTGAGGATGCTCCACAGGTGCTCAATAGGGGTCAGGTTTGGAGACATACTTGGCCACTCCATCACCTTCAGCTTCCTCAGCAAGACGTTTGTTATCTTGGTGGTGTGTTTGGGGTCTGCCATTCAGCGAAGTTTCTGAAGGGGATCATCATGTTCTGCTTCAGAATGTCACAGTACATGTTGGAATCCATGTTTCCCTCAATGAACCGCAGCTTCCCGGTAGCAGCAGCACTCATGCAGCCCCAGACCATGGTGCTACCACCACCATGCTTGACTGTAGGCAAGACACAATTTTTTTTATGTTGATTTATTTCACAGATATTTGAATCATGAGAATCCTTGAGACCAAGAAAATGTTCTATATAAACTACATGGCCAGAAGTACTTATAGGTGTGACATTTGTCCATATAATGTGTATCATATATGGTTTTTTTTTTACGTGTCTTTAACTCAGATCAGAGCAGGCAATCAATATAAATGAAGATAAAAGTTTTTCCTTGCCACAGTTACTATTAGGTTCGCTTATTAGGAATCTAGGGATGTGCGGATCGATCCTAAAAATACTGGAATTTTTGATACTGGCATTGTATCAAAAGTATCGATCCTATTAGTTTGTTTTTTTTTTTAAACAAGTGAGTTTAGAATATTTGAATATCAGTAAGCTATATAGTATATAAATATTTGTAATTTTTAAATAGGACTGTCAGTGGGAACAATATCTTCTTCCGCTGTACCACCGCTTATCACCACAGCGTTCGTTTACTCAGTCAAAGCACTTCAGCGCAGGTTTAAAGGGGGATTCGAGTGCATTGCTGCGATCATGACTGAAAGAAAAAAGAAGCATAATCTGGAGTCATTTCGCTCCAGTTAACAATGATGACGCTTCATGTGACACGTCAAAAAACTGTGGCAATACCACAAATATGACAAAGCATCTAAAAGTAAAACATCCTGACATCCTAAAAGTATCCTAAAAGAACATCCTGACATCCTAAAAGTAAAACAGCATGACAGAGTACAGCTGAGGAGAGCAGAGGAGGTAACACAGACACGACCACCATCTTCTGGCTTGATTTAAAGATAAAGAATTATGCATATTTAATACTATACAGATTGTTTCAGATATGAAGAATATTACAGAATTTCATGTGGAGCAGAATATTACACTGCATATAAATATAAATATTTCACTTTTTTGGACTTTTTTTTTGCAGTAAGATTTTTATTAAAACATTTTTTACATATTTCATAGAAGTATCGGTATCGATATCGGCGATACTTTTCTTGAAAGTACTTGGTATCGCCCATCCCTATTGAAGACCAGTCAGTTTTCCAGAAGTGAAGTCACTTTTATTTTTGAACAGAAGGTGGTGCTATTACTCCAGAAACCCATTCTGTGGCGAACAGGTTTTATTCCGTTAAATGCTGCTTGACTTCTTGAAGATTTTCCTCGTTTTGTTTTCACAGCTGGCTGATGCATGAAGTCCATAATGGCATATGTAGTCCATATAAAGTCATAAGATCTTGTTTTACTGGCAAATCCATGCAATAGGTAAATTGTTTTCAGATTTTTAACCTTTTTTTAAAGCACAACATGTGTATGTATTCAGAGTGTTTACAGTATAGGAATTTTAAATGAATTGTTAGAGATTAAAGGCTGAGAAAGTTTTTTTTTATTATTAGGTAAAATGTTTTTCTGATTTTCCTAAAGTTGTCTATAAGGAAAATCTGCTTCAGTTGACTTGTTTTCATAAAGTATGCCAGCGATTCTCTACTGACCACATTTGAGAGTTAAGATTACATTCAAGTAAAGCTTTTGTTCCTGGCAGTGTATGTGATTTACAAACATTAACTGTATACTATGAATTAAAACTGTGTTGAAATATTAGACAAGTCACTGCAGGCAATTGAATTTAAGGCTGGGCCATGTGTTGTCCTTTTAAAATGTATAATATGTAAATACATACAAAGAGAATGTACATTGACTGTATTTTTGTACATTGACTGTATCAAATCCTTTAATGAGTAATGATAACCTGTGAATGAAAACAACTCCTCAAAAACACTCATGATGTTTTTATTTCTCACTCGATGCAGCCTCATCAGTTCAGCTTCTGCATCATGCATCATGAAAGGCGTTATAAAAGCGCACTCATTCCTGATAACAGCTTCATTATATTCATAAAGTCAGGATGTACAGAAACAATGGCTTTTTTTTCTGGCGAGTAAACAAAGATTGTGTTGTCTTCATCGCTGTTCATACTATCCAGAAGTTTTGCAATTGCTGATCTGCTGTACTGTGCTGTATTGTATGTCTAAAGGAAAACAAAAAGACTGCAATATTATATTTGAATAATATTTGAATATATTTGAATGATTGAATAATTCTTGTCTTCTAATCTAATACATAGAATGCACAGAATATATTCATTGCAGGATTTGTTGCAAATAATATGTTACAAAATAAAAGGTCATGAGTTCTAATCCCCGCACTGCCAAACTGCAACGGTTGTGTCCTTGAGCAAGGATCTTCAAGTGCTCCACTTTATCCTGTAATAAGCAAATGAAATGGCATCTTTATATTTTGACTCACTGTTGATCTCCAGTGAGCATCAGGGTTCTTCTAAACTTATATATATTTTGCAGTTGATAAAATACATACTGATACAAACTGATTGAAATAATCTTTTGTGTTTGATTATTGATTATTGTATGTAGGATTTTTCACTGTAACCAGCAAATTAATTATTTAAAATGTGTCCAATAATTTGTTAATGGTCAAATGTGTGGGTTTTTCTTCAACGGCTTTTTATCTAGTATGAAGTATTTATTAAGCCTATTTCTGCCATCAAGTCCACTGTGTATTATTTTATTATAAATGCATGTTGATACTAACACACTGAGCTCTGTGAATGATACAGAGAAATTCTAGTCATGTCATGGTGCAACAATGCAATCAAAACGCTGCACATACATAGACTATTCTATTCTATTCTATTCTATTCTATTTGTATAGCGCTTTTACATTTTTAATAAATAAAATGTGAATATAAATGATTACTGTATATTTTTAATGTATACTATTCTATGGGCTTTTAAACTCAACACTTTTTTGTCAGGTTCAACTTCAATTATTTGTTAATTTAATTGTTTGTAATGTCACACTGACATTTCTTATGAAATCTTTAAAAAGACACCACAAACCCCTAGAAGTTTCATAAACGCCCACATGAAACCCTTAAAGGAACTTGGGGCAACTAAACATATAGGTACTAATATATAAATTATCCCTGTAAACATGCTATAATACAATGTCTATTGTTAAAAACTCTTGAATTAAATTGAATAGAATTGAACCCCTGCTGTAACATGAACATTAGTTACTGAATTAGTTACTACTCCCCGTTACACACAACACACAAAAAAAAACACAAACAACAAGTCCAAACACACTTAAACACTGTCCCAATCACACTATTCATCACTCACACCTGAAACTCATCAAGGACCATGCAACTAAAACACACAAAACCACACAGTTCACTGAAATTTTTTTCTTGTTTTCCTTCATCTGATCATTCCCTGTCTTTGATATTGCCTCACGATCTGGAATTGCCAGCAGGGTTTTTATAATTAAAGCATTTGAGTAGCTGTAATTAAATTACATTTAATTAAGTTTGACTTGTTTAGCTCTTTCAACAATGAACATTGTCCCAAAGCAGCTTTACAGCGATAAATAGGTTATAAAGTTGGAATGTAGAAGTTTAGTGCCTATAAGTTTGTTCCTTATGAGTTTATCCCAAACGAGCGAGCCAGTGGTGACTGTGGCAGGGAAAAACTTCATTAGATGGTATGAGGAAAAAACCTTGAAAGGAACCAGATTCAACAGGAAACAAATCCTCATCTGGTTGGCACAAAATGTCCACTCATTATAAATGTATACTTCCCTGCTACCCAACAGCCCTTTTTATTCTTTCTTTCTTTCTTTCTTTCTTTCTTATACATACTATTATTCTCAGTATTAGTATTACTTTTCATTCACATAATGCAGCTTGAATGCAATATAAGTAATATAAAATAGCAGATGATATAAAAAATAATTATAGAAATAGAATATAAAATACAAACAAATGGCCTTAACGTAACTATTGAGCAATCAGCAAGTTTGTGTTGATGCAATGCAATCGTTTAGTGTTAGTCAGTGATGGACGTGTCTGAATCGATGTGAAAGAGCAGAACTTACTGATGGTGTTTCAGTGGTTAAGGCTGTGATTTACAGATAAGATGGTTGTGTGTTTAAATCGGAAACAGTGCCAAGAGATGGTGCCAGGAGAACAACCTTCTCCTGAACGTCAGCAAGACTAAGGAGTTGATCGTGGACTTCAGCACGAAGCAGGAGCGGTCATACCAACCGCTAAACATCAGCGGGACCCCAGTGGAGAGAGTGGACAGTTTCCGGTACCTAGGTGTTCAAATCACACAGGACCTGTCTTAGTCCTGTCACACCAACACCCTGGTGAAGAAGGCCCGTCTGTACCATCTAAGACGCTTAAGGGACTTTAAACTACCCTCTCAGGTGCTAAAGACCTTCTACACCTGCACCACTGAGAGCGTTCTGACGGGTAGCATCACTTCCTGGTTCGGGAACAGCACCATGCAGGACAGGCGAGCCCTCCAGAGGGTGGTGCGTTCAGCTGAACGTACCATCCACACCGAGCTCCCTAACCTGCAGGACATCTACAGCACGCGGTGCAGGACCAGAGCCAGGAAGATTATGAAGGACCTCAGCCATCCCAACAATGGACTCTTTTCTTTGTTGCGTTCAGGGAAACGCTTCCGCTCCCTGAAAGCGAACACAGAGAGAATGAGGAGGAGCTTCTCCCCGCAGGCCATTCGGAGTTTAAACCAGGAGACACCCAGGATCTAAAAACTGGATCTAAAAGCTGGTCACTCTCTCTCCATCATCACACTTCTGCATATATTTTTATTTTATTTTATTTTTTTTTATATTTGATCGGATTTTGATTTTATTTGAATCTGCCACGGTCATTTTCACATATATTACAGTAATCCCACGCTTTACCGTGGTTCGATTCTCGCTCCCCCGGTTTATCGCGGAATTGCATAGCACGATAGACCCAAAAACTTATAGAGAATTGTTTTTATAGAGTTTTATGTTGAAATAGTGAAATGTATTAATAAAAATATCAATTTTAATGTACACCTAAAATGAAGTAAAATGTTAATTCAGTACAGTACTGTATACATAAAATAGCATTTTTATGGTGGCATTCGTTTATCACGGTTTTCCGTTTATCGCGGGCGGTTTTGGAATGTAACTACTGTGATAAATGGGGGATTACTGTATTGTGATTGCGATTATTAAACATAAAATCCCTGCTATGGAATTTTTTAGATATTTGTTAAAAAATACATTTTGTTGACAGCTGACAATCCTGTCAGAATATTTAGTGTAGTAATGCTACAGTCAAGTCAAGTTTATTTCTATAGCGCTTTTCACAACGGACATTGTCTCAGAGCAGCTTTACAGAATTAAAGAGTTAAGAGTTACAGATTTGTAAAGTTGGGTGTTGTCTGTATGCCTGTGGAAATAAGTACCATATATTAAATGTATCAATAGGCAGCACACATGGAGAAAGGAGAATCGAACATCGCAATAATCCCTTGTGGAATAAACATTACAAATTGAATATTAGAACTACTACCGACATGAGCATTTTCTATTAAATATATAAAATCACAAATCTGTTCTGTTGTTTACAGTACCAACAATGTCAGAAAGATTTGTATTTTTTTTTTATTGAATACTGTTATTCTAGGATGCAATATTAATATATTCTATATTTCTTAATATATAATTTGATAAATTCCCGTTCTATTTAAAATACAGTATTTTCTAAACACACTGAAACAGTGAACCCTTCCAGGTTATTATTTATGCTCACCTTTGTTTATGAAGAATCGTTCCAAAGATTGAGGTTGTTATTATTGTAGAACCCCAATCTTCTGGACCTGATCAAACAATTGGAAATGTTATAGAGATGTAAAAATGTTTTGTGAATGTAGGCAGTGCAAAAGGGAGAGGGGCAAAGAGTCAAACCAACAGGCAAGATTGATATTTCATTTGTTTTACAGCCCATTCAATTGTCTGAATAGGATACATTACATAACTATTAGGATGTGGCAAGGCTGTGAAGGATGCAGTTACCCTACAGAGCGCACCGGGTTTAGCTTGAGGCCAGTTGCGTCAGTCCCTCATCTGAACACAGCCAGGCTCCACTGGTGGCTCTCAGACCCAGGTGAACATTAACCCACCTCCCTCTCTGAGCATCTCACCAATCACCATAAATCACTAGAATCTTCACTCGAGCCTCACGACAGCATCAGCATGCCAACTGCTATCTGTCACAGGCCCTTTCTACTGTATGATCAGTCTCCCTGTTGAAAGGGCCAGAAAAGGACCAATTCATTTGCCCCTCCATTTAAAAACACAATGGCCAAAAAAGAAGCTTTCTTATCCTGCGCTGATTCTCTGATGCTGTTTGGAGCTTTGATGATGCATGAGCTCACAATGGATAAAACTGAGAAAAATGTGTGGAATGTTTTTTTTTTTTTGATGATTTATTTGTCATTAATGTTGGAATTTTTTATAAAGTCCTGTTTTCATTCTACTTGGCATTTTTTTTATCTTCTAATGTGAGCAATGTACACCTATTGTTTGTCTAATTTACATGCCGTCTACAGTGTGAACGAAAAGATTATTATGCAGACAGCAAAAACTTGAAAAACTAAGACAGCAGACTCAAGAACAGTTTCTTTCCATCAGCTGCCAATTATCAGAACTCAAAACTCAGATGCTGAAGTGTAAATGTCCATTTTCACCCATTCTGACCTTCTAAGTTACTGAAATCTTTCCACACTGATCAACGTAAAAAAAAAAAGTTTACATTATTAATGCTGTTACACTCCTGTCATTTGCCATGCTACTTGCCTTATACCGCTTATATTCTTTACTTTCTTCTTTGCACATTCTTCGCTGTAGTCATATAGCCACTATGTGACCTATGTACAATATTGTTCTGCACAATAGACCTCTATATTTAACATATAAATGTGTTATTTTAACTGATGTGGTCACTGCTCACTACCTTATGCCTGTGCTTTTTATTATTATGTTAGCGCTGATTCCATATTCTTACCATGCACCATGCATGTAATTTATTACTTATTATA
Organism: Silurus glanis; assembly: GCA_014706435.1. NCBI lineage: Eukaryota > Metazoa > Chordata > Actinopteri > Siluriformes > Siluridae > Silurus > Silurus glanis. The sequence continues at coordinate 774,763 of JAAIIK010000136.1, read as the reverse complement.
ATGATCATTTAAGCAAATACTTTCGGTTAATGGAAGCAACATTTAATTCAATTTGTAAATATGGCACATGTTAAAATATATTTTTTTAATTTACTAAATTATTAACTAGGATCCATGACTATCAGTTTCATACAGTGTATATGTATTTGCTACTAATACGAATACATAATCAAAGGACACTTCTGATCTCAGTTTGAACCAGTGTCACCAATTAGCCATGGCAGAGTGTGCCCCTGTGACCTCTGACCCCTGCTGTGCTCTCCTGTGCATTAGCCCTTTGGGGCCCAACTGGAGTTGATGTAGCACCTATTCTCTTTTGGCCCCTAAACACGCAACCGTATTCATCCCTAAACTTCCATTTTCTGTTCCTTTGTCTCCTGGCCCTGTTTTCTGGGTGTCCAGCTTGATCCTTCTGATGACCTCTGTGTGCTCTGTGGAAGTGGATACCCATTGCTCGCTCTCCTACTGTGCTTACTTGCCCATGCACCTACACTAGAATGGACCCAAACTAAATACGTTTTTTTTTTTTTTTCTTTTTAAGCAGATTAATTGACACAATGCAAACCAATCAGTGCTTAGAGTTGGATTGTAATTAGAGTGAAAAAAATGCATAAGGCAAATTGTTTTATTATCAGAATACATAATGAATTAGTTTACCAATCATTATTCATTATCTATAGTGTTAAAAAGGAAATCAACTTTTGTATGAATGCATGCAGATTAATTTGACTATTTCTATTAATTAAGGACAGCTTCTATTTATGTGCATGGCACATTTTTAATAAAAGCAATAAATGACATTTCCAATGTTCTAAACAGAATAATCATATGACATATTTATTTAGAGCACCTTGAACTCTTCAAACATTTCTAGCTACATTACACACAGAGAAGGAGCTCTAATTACATCCTATTGAAGGTGATATAATCTGGTGATTTCCAGGATATCTGTGAGCACGGCCTTCTTCAAACTGAGCACACACACACACACACACACACACACACACACACACACACACACAC
>JAAIIK010000136.1:759189-769516 GCA_014706435.1 Silurus glanis | reverse complement strand
CACACACACACACACACACACACACACACACACACACACACACACACTTTTCTTTGACAGAGAAAGATGATTAGAAACAAAAGACAACTCACTACCACCAGTCTTGGAAAGAGCCTTTACTTGAGACATCATCATTTTTTTTTTCTCAAAGTATAAATAATGATTTTTAAAAGATTGATTTTCATTTTATACAAAAATAATACAAGACTGAGAAAAAAATCTCACGGTATATGTTGAGAATGATGTTGTAACCATGTGGCGTATGCTCAATAAAAGCAATTTGAGTTTTTTTTTTTTTTTTTTTTTTTTACCTTAAATGACCTTTTGGAAAGTATGGTTCATTTAAAAGAGAAAAGCAAACCAACAAAATAACATTTTCCTCTTTTCCCTATCTAGCAGTAAAATATAATTCATGTGATGTCTGGTGTTGGAAGGTTACCACATCATATTATGTGTACGTCAGAGTTGCAAAATTGGGTAATACTGTTTGTCTACGATGTCGTGATGACAGAAAAACTCACAGTTACTCACAGTTATCAACCTCTCAACCACCATTCTAGTACAGCAAGAGGCTCCTGTCTGAGATACATTTACTAATATCTTTATAAACAGAGAAATGACATGCTGTTACGGTTTTTATGCTATATCCTCAGATACCAAAATGAACAAAGAGTGCAATATCCTGCAGCTTGGCTGTGACAAACTACTGTCCTGTTGTTTTGCTGGTGTTAATGTTTATAAACCTGCAGAAAATGGGCTAATCCCACTATATTTTGTGCCATTCAGTACGTTGCATAGTCCTTTCTGTTCTAAAGATTGTCATTTTTTTAAATCACAGTTTGTTGCCAAAACAATGATATGGACCTGAAATATGTACACCTACACAAGATAATTATCATTCATATATACAATTGTACAGAACAGTGACTACTCGTATTAGGCACGCAAATGGAAGACCCGCTGCATGTACGTATATGCAGGAAAATCCGACAATACTCAAAAAACACCTGACATAAACGAAAATATATAAGATGATTGTCATTTCATTCACAAACTGATTACACAACATCTATGTCTACGTGAGCTATGTCTATCTGTGTCTACTGTGAGGGGGCTTTAGACTGACAGTCCAGGGACGGGATGATAAGAAGTGTTCATTAAAAAGTCAGCTTGGCCAGTAATTGTTATCCTTTTGTATCTGGCAACCCTGTGAGCCAGTTTAACACTGTCACTCCATTTCCATTTGTTCTTAAAAGATGTCAGGTTCATCCTCTTTTTCAGTGGGTGGAAGCAAAACGCCATTACGAAGGTTTTTGGAAACCAGTCATTTCCAGGTGATCCTCCCATCTTTCCATGTTAAGATATGACCAAGTCAGAGTCTCTTCTCTCCTCTGTTTTTTCAGTCCCTACATTAGTGACCAGCTCATCTTCCAGTGCACTGTTGCCAGTGATTAAGAGTTGCCACAGATACGGCAGGGAGAGAGCCGGAGAAATGTGCTCCTGTTGCTAGGCATTGGGGAAGTCAAGTGGATATTTTCACCAGGCTTGCAGAGGACACTGTCGACAAAGAGAGGAAGGCAAAAAAAAAAGAGTTAGTGGTCAGGCCTTAATAAACAGTGCTATGCTTATTATTCCTGATGGTAAAGATTTAACACTAAAGCTATCAGCTCTCGTGCCCCCATTTCAAGTGAAACCTCCACTGTGGTATTGTTTGCTACTTCTCTTTCCCTATAAGGGCAGAGGCACGTGACCTCGTCATGACCTGTCGGCCAACAAACAGTCTCACCTGATAAAGGTGTAGGCCAGCTGCTGAGACTACAACCTTTAGATGCTGCTCTATGAGTACAGGAGAGCAATAAAGCCAGAGTGGGTTTGTAATATCCCCCAGAAAACCCATTGCCAATTGTTACACCACCCAAGCCAAATACAAGAGCCCTGATAAGGGAGGGGAGAACCTGAAAGTGCCCTCATAGCAGGCTGAGGTAAAATATATAATATAATAATAATTCAATATAATAATAATTCAATTGTTTAATTGCATATATTACAAAATAATAATTGTGTGTGTGTGTGAGTGAGTGTGTGAAAGAGTGAGTGACTCTCTGCAGTGAAGACCACTATCTGGCATTAAGGCCAAGTCACATCAGCTCATCAGCTAGTGGCCATCAACAGTGCAGCGTGGGAAATTGAGCGTGTGAAAGCAGTTGAGTGAGGACTGCATTTCAGGCTAGAGCGCTCATGTCGGGTGGGGAGAAGTCCGAATGGGAAGAGGGAATTAGTGCACATGCCTCCCCACGGCAGGGCAACAAGAGCGACACACGAGCTTTAATTAAGAGCAAGGGTCATTTCCTGGTTTGATATGCTGAGCGCTGGTCTGGGAGTAGTGGAATCAAGAGGGAAACAGAGTAACAAATATAAGTTGTGGTTGAGATAAAAAAAAAAAAGAGGAAAATGCAAGAGGGATAGAAGAAAAGGAAAATACTGAAATACTGAAAACGTAAGTGACAGACAGAAAAAAAAGGATGACAGAGTTAGAGAGCACACTTTATTATCAGGAGACTTGTGGCTTAAAAACACGGGTGACTGGTCAGTCAGGCCATTTAAAGGAAATGGGTATTCGGAGGAGTATCGCTACACTTGCATGCTTTACTGATTCAGATGTTCAGAGAGCATGGATCAACTGAAGTGCTTTTTTCCCCCTTTTTATATCCTGATATATTCACCTTTTCCCAAAATCTTCCCCACATTAATCAATTTTACTATACATTCTGTCTTTTGCAAGTTATAAAAAAGCAAGTACATGTTGAAATTCTAGAGATTGAATGTGGCAAGATTGGAAATGAAACTATTTTCACTTCGCCACAGTGCAGGATTATTAAGTGACTTTATTTAAACAGTATTTACCCAGTTGAGACCCCCCAGTTGCACCATCTTGTTTACAGGAGCTTCCTAATATCACAGGGATTAAATCAATTGTCAGAATGAACACAATTTAAGGCTACGATTAGTACAATGCTCACTGTGGACACTTACTAGGAACATGTCCTTTAGTGATAATATGCATTTGGTACAAGTTAGTGTAACATGATTAACAATTAATGTGAGTTATTAAATTATGTTGAATTTTATTCATTCCCAAAACAACACAAACAACATTGTTGATCAGAAAGCCACAGGATCCTGCCCCTAATGATTAAACATTCCCAAAGCCTGCCTTAAAATATAAAGGCAGAACAGAAAAGCTGAGATAGCTACATCTTCTACACAAAGTTAGCATAAAATGAGAGAAAGAGATGACGCTAGAAGCATATGACTGACCTGTTTGGTGGAGGACATTGAGCTGAGGGTACTGAGGCTGTTGTTGTCTGTTACTACCATGGTGGACGGAAAGCGTGACGGGTGGGAATACTGTGGTGGCTCCTGCTTGTGTGGGTACACTGTGAAAAAATAACAACAATGGGTCCCATATGTGGCAGAAATGCATGCAGGCATATAGTAAGAATATAAATCAGCTGCATTTTATTATACATATGGTTAGCAAGTTGCGCGAACTGAGTTTATCCATACGGGAAATTTCTATTCAGAGATTTAACGATTTTAACAGAAAAAAAATAGTCGAAAAAGCATTAAATAATTAAACAATGAGAATTACTCAGAGGTTAACTAGCCTCATAGGGATGTGTAGTCTCATTTTGTATATTTAACAGCAACATGTGCATTAAATGATTATTTTTTTCAATATTAGTGCAGGAAAAAAGTATAATCTTCATAATTATAAAAAAAAAAAAAAGACTAACGACTGATTCTGGTTTGTAGCAAATGCTGAATTGCTCTAGGGTGCTTTTCAAACCTGTTCGTATTTAAATTAATTTATTAACAAGTATTAGGATGTTTTTAAGTATCACAACAATTAAGAAAATAATATGTATGCAAACATTGCTAGTTCCAATGAGATAATGTTTCACTTGTAAGTCATTTGTAAGTCACTATGTATAATTGTAACATTTTCCAGTTACAGTTAAAGTGGAAACACATCTAAAAGAAGCCAGTAGACTTACTATGTGAGTGTGTGACGGTGGCCATGAAGGGCTGTTGGCTCATATGGCTGTGAGACTGTTGCATGAGGCTCTGTTGGTGAGAGCTATGCAGCTGCTGTGAGAACTGTACGGGCTGTAAGGTGGCCAGGCTTCCTGCCACACTGTTGATTACTGGCACTGTCTGTGCCTGTGATGTGCTCAGACCTGTAGACAAATTCACACAATGCTGTGTGAATATGCTGCTACCGATTCCACAGATCATCATGACTCCAAGGCCATACAATCAGACAATGAATATGAAATGCCGAGGACAGAGAATGTAAAATAAATCACTCACCCTGTGCAATGGCCATGACTCCTGAGATAGGCATAATGAGGTTTTGTGTTTGTTGGTGACCATGGTGGGAGCTGTGGATGTTGGTCAAGGTGCTAACTGGTGGAAGACCTCCACCTGATACTGAGATCTGCAAAGAGGAAACCACAAAGACTCAGATTTTATCTAACAACCATTAGTCAAGGGACTACATTCTAGTGCAAGTGACAAACCCCTACCAGTGAAAGGACGGAGATGGATTAAGTAAAGTAGTGCAGTGGTATCTTAAAGTGGGAATGGAGGGACAATGGGTAAATTTAATAGGCTCTGGTCAAATGGAAGCTTTTTGTTAAGCCAACAGTTTGAGAGCCCAAAAAAGCCACAATTACCGTTCTACTTAAATGTCCAATGAATTTGAGTCAGAACCAAACTAAATTAAACAATCAATATCTTCGTTATATAAAGAAGTTTCGAACATTGAAGTTGACTCAGGTTTGTCTAACTGAAAATTCAATATTTGGATAGAGTGGGGCAGTGGTGGGGGTGGGTGCAAATTTTCTTCTTCAACACCTTCAGCCTAATCGAACGCTGCTGTCAGTCCACTTGCCAGAGTAAGCAGAGCTCCACCCGCTATGTCTTCCTCCATGGCACATAATCAATAATAACAGAATGTTTCTTTGTGAGGTTTACTGGCACAGCCATAGTCATGCCCTGCTCATAGTAACAACTTTCCTGTGTCATACTGTGGAATAAAGCTTTCTGTCTGCTGGAGCTTCAACTGAAAGAACAATGTAGTGTTTGTTGGGCTTCACTGCACTCAATGGCAGTGGCTGTTGGAGCCCCTGTTCAGCACTTCTGTATCAAAAGTAGGCCTTGGCTTATCTTATCTAAGGCAGGAGTGGCCAGGTGTGCTCACCATCTTGGCGTCAGGTGACAGCAGGCCATGGCTGTGGTCCAGTGCTCCGGGAGAGACCTGCTGCAATACGGACTGGCTGCTCGTCATGCTGTGGTGATTGATAGTGCTGGAGGAGCTGACATCACTGGGACCCTGGTTGTATCTGACAGCTGAGGTAAAGGGGGGGAGACGGACAGAAAGACAGACAGACAGACAGACAGACAGACAGACAGACAGACAGAGGCAGGGAGAGACAGAAAGTTACTTTTTGAAGTTTGTTTGGCTGGATGTGTGTCACACAAGTTCACATAAAAGGTAAAGGTTTGGGCCTCTCCATGTATTAGCCACAATCCACCTCAGAGGCTCATGTCTGCCTTCTAACCACAAACAGGTTAAAGCAGAGCAAACAAATGCCACTGGAGATATATGCCCAGCAGAGTCAAGGCCAGTGTACACATAGTCTGTTGCTCATAACACCACAGAGTCATAGCAGCTTTTGCTTCACAAAACACCTTCTCTGATTTGTCTTAGGTAAAAAGCTTCACATTTTCAAATTCAAAATTGAATAGACTTTTTTTATGGGATAATTTGCTATGTCACGTCAAGTCCTGAGAATTCACTTTATTGGGATTTCAGTCATCTCTTGTGCAGTCAATGTTTGCAAATCCCAGCCTCCTCTGATACTGACCAAGCAAACATTACAAAATCAATTCCAGTGTCAAATACTTCTGTTGATATGCGGGCAGTACCTCATTTGTACTCCAGTATCAACTTGACAGAGACATCTCCGATAATTATCTCAAATAACACACCAAGAGCAAGATCTTTGCAAGCCCTATAGTAGACCAAACCATGATATAACACACAGAAACACTGTGAAAAATTACCAAAGGCTCCACCAAATAAGTAAGAATGAAACACACTTCCAAGTGACAAGCAACTTTTTTCGATCTATTTGAAAAAGCACACATTTCATCCATCATGTGGTCCATTAGTTTCTCCACAGAAGACCACAAACTTGTGTCTGTCGCCTTCAGCATTCACCCGACACTCTCACAGAACTCCAGCATCTTGTAAACACCGACATCAGACAATAAAGCACTCCATCGGGCCCATGGACCCCTGACCACACAATAGACCAACCACCATAAACAGACTTTATTTTACAGACCTATACCCTGTAAAAGTGTCAAGAGGGAGGATGGGGCTATTCAGAGGGGCATTGTCTGACTTTGTCTGTTATTCACCTAGGATGCAGGGACTGTTGCTGCTCTCTCTCTCTCTTTCTCTCTCTCTCTCTCTCTCTCTCTCTCTCTCTCTCTCTTTTTTTTTTTTTTTTAGCCAGGCTGGTTTTTATGTCTGAGCAAGTCTAACCAGCAGGAGAGCTCTGTTTCTAGGGCAACAAGGAAGCAAAATATGGTCTTTGACAACACCCGGGTAATAGCAATGCAGAACAAATACATCAAATTCCAGACATAATCTAACTATGGTATGCATAAAAATTTTAATAAACATGTTAAATGATTGTTGATTCTTAATCTAAAAATGTATTAAAGCAAGCCAGATTGACTTAAAAAATATGGAAACTACAGGTTGGTAAGTAGAAGAAGGGGAGTGGTTGCAAGGACTAAAAAGCTTTAGTTCTCCCTGGGACCCATGTAATATCAAAGCCCTGGTGCCCAACCCCAGGCAATAGTCTTTAGACTGCTGCTGCATATGAGAGACCTCCTGGGTCTCTGCAGGACGTACATGTCCTTTCAGCTTGGCTCTGGGATTCACAGTAAGAGTGGGGACAGCTGAACCCATGAGTTCTGTGCAAAGGTCATCCAGAAGGACACTGCGCCATAAACGAAAATATTTCCAAACTACTCAGAATTCTGTGCCAGTCCAATGTGAAGATTTAAGAATGCATGATCATTTTTTTTAATTAAAAGTATATATTCAGAATTAAGAATAAAGTATATCAATTTATCTACATTCCACTGGGACCTAAAACAGAGGTAATTAAACAGCCAAAAACTCAGCCCTGACTCTTATCAACAGCATGATAAGATCAATAAAAGGTCAATAAAATTTAAATAAAAGAAGTGACCCTTCAGTGACCTTTTCCTTCTGACCTAGGTTTGATGTGATTTGTGGAAAAAAGGGGTAAAAAAGAAAAAGAAAAGGGGGCTTCACCAACAACCAAATTTAGCCAGAGCCAAAGGGAGTGATCAGTCCTGTCTGGTCAAAAAAGACCCAATACTAGCAGACAGCTCCTGCTGCTCTGTTCTCGTTCCAGCTTCGACCACTATACTCTAGTTCATAAAGGTGGGGGAAGGGTTGGATCATCACCTCCCTTACCCCAACAGAGATAAATGAAACTAGGTTACAGTTACTTCTAATACACCATGGACAATAGGGCTTCCTGCTAGAAGAGAGTAAAGAGATCAGGGGAAAGGGGACAAGGGACGGAGGACAGGGGAGCCCCTTATCAAATGTATGGGCGCTGTAGTAGCGGAGGATTTTAATTGTCAATTAAGCATGCATAATACAGACTGTGTCTTAGCAACATGATGAGGGCAACCTGCTGAGCCATTCTTGTTGAGTCAGGCTTCTACACCAAGAAACATCTGATGCTACTAGTAGGAGGCCTTGTAAGCACCTAACCCCCAGCTAAGGAACTTAGTAGCATAGAGTCTTTCTTTTCTGAAACAAACACCCTTACCCCTTTGCCCTTAGTTTCTCCCTCTTTCCACCGCTAGCACACCAGCAAGTGACCCTGCCTTTCCTTGCAACCTGGGGTCATTGACTGGCCAGGTGTGCAGGAGGGAAAATCCATAAGCAAACAAACAAGCCCCTCACAGCCAACATGTATCCACAAGATTATAACGTATGATCAAGGAAAGCAAGCCCTCTCCACTTCTGATCTTTTAACACAAAGATGTTTTTTTTCTTTTAGTGCTTTTTTTACTCTTTAAAGCTAGATCGGTATCTAACTGGGGGAGTTTGTGCTTTATCAGATCGATCAGGAGAGGGACAAGCAGTAAAATGACAACCTTACAGGGACAAAAATACTACTGCCATCTTATTAATGTGCTTGTTTGACCTGAAAATGACCCTGGCCCTGATCCCACATACATGCGGATTGTCATTGTTTCCGAAGATGAGAAGTTTCAAACAGGCATATGCACAGCGCATTCTAATTAATCATGTTTTCTCACCCTAATGCTGATCTCATCTGTCTTTGCTCCTTTTTTCTTTCCCATAGCACTGGAGTTGAAACTAATGACAAACAATATTTTCCGCCTACACTACTATCAAACACTACAGCCCTGATAACTGCCTTGCTTCAGTAACCTGACCTAGATTCACAGCTGGGGCTTTGCATGGCTTTTTACAGAGAAGAACTTTCATTTAACTGCAGGTGAGAAGTTTTTGAAATATTTTTTACCTTGCATCTTGCTGGGTGGAGAGGTGCTGGCCTGGGAATGGTGTGGTGAGCTGTGTGTGAGGAGGGGATTGATGCTTTGCCCTCCATAGGCATCCATAGCCAGCTTCTGCCTAAAGGCTTCCTCTTTGCGCCGATTGGCAAACCAGTTGTAAACGCGCACCTCTGTGACTAAATTGGTACCAAGCCCTTGGGCTTTAGATGGTGATACGCCTCTCTGAAGACACTCTGCCCTAAATGGGGACAAAAAAGTGAAGAAAAAAAAAAATTTGTCAAGTCGGCATATGGTGCTAAAACCCTTACTATTATGTTTTAATAATAATTATAATACATATGATAAAATTTAACCAATGGTAACAAGCAGCATTACCGATTGCATTCTTCTACCAGAGCTTCCCGTTCTTCTTTGCTTGGGTTCTTCTGACGTTCATAGGCCTGGTAAAGAATCTGCTGGGATGCAGGCCCCCACTTGAAGCGGTTGCGTCTGAGTTTCTTGAGGGCAGGTTCAGTGCTAGCATCATCTCCAGGTTGCACCATGCCCAACCCAGGCTGACTAAACTCTGGGAAAAGAAGGAGCACCTGATCCTGACTGCTTTTGTCTGTCATACTGCTAGCTGACCCATGCGTTGCTTGGTTGAATTCTGTAGAAATAAAGGAAGTGCTTTATAACATGTAGTTTGATGGGCTGTGCATGTGCCAGGAAACTCAAGTATAATTAGTGTGTGACTAATGACTATGCGTAGGAATAATTTGATGTAATTGCCACATGATTAAGCCTAGAAAAAAGTGTCCTCGTCAATAAAACGTCATATGATATTCTAATGTTCTAATTCCAAATCCAGCTAAGCAAATATAAATGATATATAATCTATCTTATATTATATGTATTATAAGACTATATTATAACAAATGATACATGCTTAGTGCCATGGTTTTGAGGACAATCTGAGTGAACTTACGTCGCAGGATCTCGCGCTGCTTCCTGACGTACCAGGTGTAAAGGGCCGCACGTTTCTGCGTCTTCATGGGCGTGCCCTTGTTCAGGTGCTGAGAGAGGTGGGACTGATTGAGGCCGGTGACGTCGACCACCTCGCGCTGAGGAATGTTATGCTGCTGCATGTAGGCCTTGATCATGCGTGCGGCTCGCCATGGATCCTCACTGCACGCGGGGGGGGGCAAAAAAAACACAAAAAAGGTGTATTTATGTGTGAGTCACATTTATATTAGGATTTTTGCCAGAATTTAAGATTTAGGATGCTTGGATAAAATGATTTAATAATAATAATCATGACAATAATAATAGTATTTAGTTATTATTATATTATTATTACATGAACGTCTACGTGAATGAGCAATTGTAATAGTGATACATTTCAAGCACCACTAATAATAATATTAATAATTAAATTGAAATGAATAGATGCATTTATTTGTCCCAAGTACATTACAGCACTGAAAAATTATTTCTTAGCCCGTCCCAGCAGAGGAAAGCACAGGGTCCGCCATGACATTTGGCTCTGGAGCAGAGAGAGTTAAGGACCTTGTTTAAGGGCCCAAGAGTGGCAGTATTATTATTATTATTATTATTATTATTATTATTATTATTAGTAGTAGTAGTAGTAGTAGTAGTAGTAGTAGTAGTAGTAGTAGTA
>JAAIIK010000136.1:711624-733147 GCA_014706435.1 Silurus glanis | reverse complement strand
TATATTATACTATATTATACTATATTATATTATACTATACTATACTATACTACACTATACTATATTATATTATACTATACTATATTATACTATACTATACTTTACTACACTATATTATACTATATTATACTATTTCATGCTATATTATATTTTAATTTACTATAGTATAATATACTTATATAATATTATATTATACTATATTATAATACATTATAGCACCCAGTGAGAGTCAGAAAAGGATGTGCAGGACCACAATGATGATTTGTCACTGCAGTCTGCTGAAACTTCAAAATGCTGGAACATGACAACCCACATGTTTATGTCTGTTTCATCTCGTGAAATCCAAGGTTTTAGAGTGTGCACAGTTAATGAAGTGAGTGTAATTTCGTGACCTTTTGTATTATTAGCACACTGCACTTACTCTCTTGCTTATAGTGTTCATACATGCTCTGTAAACATATTCAATTTAAAGCATTCATATTAAACAAAATGTTAGATTTTCGGGGGGTTTTTTTGTCATCAGTACACACTTGGGTCATATAGAGAACCTTACAGCAGCCGTTGGGGATGCCTTTTTAAGAGTGTATTTGCAGAGAGTGTCATTTCTGCACTCACACACACACACACACACACACACACACACACACACACACACACACACACCCACATGTGCACAGATTTTATGGTTCAAAAGGGACAATATCCAGATTAGATCAATGACTCAGAAGCAGAGGTGAAATGCCAGAGGAACACCGCACTTCATAAGAAATAAACTTGCAAAAGCGACAGAGCTATAAAAACAAATGTAGTGTTTCAGCACATCTTATCATGCGCCCTGGGCTATAAAATCAAGATGATTGAGTGGTAAGGTATACAGAGTGTATTCTGACCTTGGGTGAAAACACTGCAGGCCTCATTACTGAGCAAGACCCCTGTGTGTGGTGAGGCTGCCCTCTAGTGACCAACAGTGATCACAGAACAATCGCAAAAGCTTGTGGAGGCCAACAAAATTGCAAACAGCAGAGCATCTTTTGTTTTGTTTTCTGAAATATTTTGTCATTTAACAAATAACGTAAAAGTGGATCTTTGTTTTTTTTGTACGTGATCATTTTGCAAGTAATACATTCTTCAGGAAGGAGGACATGCTGTGTGTCATTTTGTTTGTTCATTTTCATTAAAAACGAAGGAATTACGATAGAGCAACTGTTTATAAGCTCAGGTTACATGTCATAACCTGAGTGATAACAGAAATTAAACATTTACAACTCAAAATGTAATTATACAGTTAAAAAGTATGATGTCCAAAAGGGGTTGGGATCTGAACTCATGACATTCAGACCCAGAGCCCAATGCCTTAACCACTAAGCCACCTTTCTGGGAAATTGCTGTATAATAAGATGAGAAATTCAATATCAATTTTTGGTGTTAAATCAAATCAGCATGTGTGGTTTATTTATTTATTTATTTCCTACAACATAAGGCACATTCATGCATTATTCTATAGATTGTACCCACTGTTGTTCATCACTGGAGAAACATATTTGTCAACTCTGCATCACCAATGTGTAACTATTTCTTTATTGATATTCCACAATACAGCAAAATTACTAATGCAAACAAAACCCAGAGATCATTTACACATTTTAATAATGACTGACTGGCTTTATGTCATGGGCAGAACGTACCTGTGAGGGTACAGTGAAATGGAGTATTAGTAATTCACAGGACTACCAGTAGAGGGAGGCATGAGGTGATGGGCAGAAATACACAGACATGGCAAAAACATACAAGTCACCCAAACCTCCACCTTATAAGAAGATGGGGGGAGATGGTATGTAAATAATTTCAAACTTGATAGCAGACTGAAGGCGGTGAACAATCCTGTGCACACAGCCCAACATTTACATTCAGGCAAGTGGCAAGAAAGAAATGAAACACAAAATGCTGCTGAACATATCCTGAGGAAAAGCAGTGTGTTTAATGTACCTTAAATGATTCCCCTAACAGACAAAATTCACTTTGTAACATAAGGATCTCTCGAAAAAACAAACAAAAGGAAATACAGATTCACAGAATACGAGTGCGATTTGTGCATCTGTAACCTATCCGGATCCTAGCAAACGAGCACGATCTGAAACCAATGACAAAAAATTGGCAAAAACAATCAAAGTATAAATTAACCAACATTAATTATTTTCATAACTCTCTCTCCACCGTGATGCACACAAACACACACACACACTGTGCTCGTTGGACCTACATGGCAGTGATGACTACTTAAACAAAACATGTCTTAGGAGAAAAATAATACCAATGCACTTTTTTTTTTTTGGATTTGATTCTGCCATTGCTTTATTTAACCAAATTCCCTCCTACCCCTCACAGATCCTATGCTCGAACAAACTTCGTCTGGACCAAAAAACTAAAACTCTCCCGAGAAACATGGGACACCTACTGAAAAGCAACTTAACTGCAACATATGCACAATTAGTATGGTACACAGCCCATGCAGTTACGCACAGTCAGCACAGTCATGGTATGGCCTTGTTTAATATTTGTAGCATGTGGTTAGACGGGACATTGGCCACTAGTGCATCTTGGTCCATGTTGGAAAAAAAGAACATTCTACACTCGCTGTAGGACTTCAGCCTGATTTGAACAGGAGGATGGCAACCTGGCCCAAGTAGAAGTAAATGAAGTGCTTCGTCTCATGGGTGACGTAGCTGCCAAAGTTTCTTCCCACAATGCAGTGCCATGTCGGGTTGTACTTCTTGTCAAACTCCTGCAATGGAGTAAGAAAAAAAAAAATTGGTTACAATCTTTATTATAGGTTTGGACATTGTCCTTTAGGAACTTGTGTGTTTAACTAATGCACAGCTCAGGTTATAAACAACGGTATATGCAATGAAGTCATAGGACAAGTCGGAGTCCAAGTAGGACTGCTAATTGAAATGTTAAAGAAAACGGATACAAATTTGAATGGACATTCGGTGCCACCCAGATGATGATGGGTCCCTTTTTGAGTCGGATTCTCTCGAGGTTTCTTCCTCATGCAATCTCGGGGAGATTTCAATTGCCATGGTCACCACCGGTTCGCTCATTAGGGACAAACTTACAATTCTAAGGAACAAACTTCTGTGAGTATCTGCAGCCACTTTGAGACAATGTCCATTGTTAAAAGCGCTATACAAATAAAAACTGACCATTTGTATGTGAATACTGGGTGATTTCAAAAGAGAGAGTTGTGAAACGGGGTGTGTGTGTGTGTGTGTGTGTGTGTGTGTGTTACCTTTTTGATGTACGCGGCGATGTCCTTCTCGATGTTGTACTTCTCCATGGCCTGTGTTGCACAGTCCACTGCATCCTGCTGCATGTCCTCAGACATGTCAGCATTCTTGATCACAGCTTTCCTGTCAGTCATAATGCTGAAAAGAAACAAAACACAAAAGCGAAAGTCAGATATAAAAACATGACCAAAGTTGAAGTACTACTCGGACCGTAGCGTGCGGCCGATGCTCTCTGTGCCTGCATTTGTTTAGGTGTGGCTCCGTCTGTTCATACTACAAAATTCCCATAGAACTGCTCCAGCATCATCAGTCAGCTCCTGTAAGAGTTCTGTTTGATCGTATTTCGCTTCACTTTGATAACTTAATAAATGTAAAAGCATTCGACTTTAAGTGAGCCAGCAAAGAAAAAAAAAACCTTTGCCTGCTGTATGCCTTGTGCTTTAACAGAGAGGCCTTTCAGTGGTGGGTCTCAGGGCTGCTCTCTTACTGCCACAAACTCTCTACACACTCCAAAGATGTGTTTTGTTAGGGTAATTCTGGAACACCTGATAAGTAGAAGTGAGTCTAAAGTAGGTTAAATGCTTAATGGATGGTTCAGCTTTTTTACACCACACACACACACACACACACACACACACACACACACACACAAAATAAAGTGCAACCAGCCTAGAAGGACCACCAGCTGCATCTGAGCAAGAATACACATAATAATGGTTTATTAGTGAATTTAAACTGCATTTTATGGCTAAGACTTCACTAAAATTCCTCAAGACTCTATCCTGGATAGCCAGTGGAAGGCATCACACACATTCACACCCAATCTAGGAACCATTTGAGGACCAGCACATGGAGAGATCATTTCCAAATTTCTGAAAATTGAGTATTAATATCCATATGCATCCATTTCGCTTAAATGTGACTTTTTTTTAAGATGTGATCAAAGCTGAACAGCAATCCAGACGGAATTATAATGTCTGAGATCCTGAAACATCTCCTGGACATCAGAGCCCATGGCCTACTCCTCCGCACGCGCACATTAGATTCGCACGCCGCTTCTCCAGGAGTCGTTTCTAAACCTGCATTCATGTGCAATCCGGTTGTTTGCTTCCAAAAACCCTCCAACCCTCTCAGCACGTCTGTGTTGCTGTGGGACTCACCTTCAGCAGATGATGTTTCGCAAGCAAGAAAAATGCCAATAATGATAAATATGTGCACCACAGCCCGAGCTTTGGAGGTTTGTATTCCGGGTTTTTGCGTCCTTTCAAGATGAGCGTGGTGTCTACAGGAACTCCAAGTCGTAGAAGCTGAAGCTCTGCTCGGTTTCGGTTCTTCTGCTCTCCAACGCGCCGCTTTCCATTGGCTGCAGCTCTCCGCCTCCGCCGCGTGGCTTGTGCGCGCGCTTTCCCTTCGCTCCGCTCTGCCTGCATCTTATTGCAACCCATAATGCATCTTTGACCGGAAACACAATAAGCTTCCCACACACTCCTTCAACCTCATATTAGTGACATCCATCGTTTTGCCACCATGCATTTTAAACGTGTCCAATTTTATGCATTTGTGATGCAATTCCATAATCTTCAGTAGAATAAAATGAGCCACTCATTGTTCATCAAAGATTTTTTTTTTTATTATTGAAATTTTGTTCTCTAAAAATACTTAAAAAATAAATGAAATGCTGAACGATGTAAAAGCATCTACTACCGTCCATCAAAGGACAACTGACCATCTACAATTGCAATCGCTAAACACACCTCCCACTGTTTACCAGCTTGCTCCTGCTGCCTCCATCCCACATGACTGCAGTCTCCTCCTTAACATGTGCGAGAGAGAAAACCACCAGACCCCAATGTGGAAAAAGGAGCCAATCAGAATTTACAGAGAAAATAAGAAAAAGTCATATACATGTGTACATATATATATATATCCTGGAGGAATTGGTTCTGTTCCATGCATCAGCACTCCCTAATCCTTCATCTTCATTATGAACTGATCCCAATGAGCCTCTCCTCCACTCCAAAGCCCTTAAATCCCAGCAAAAAGCAGGAAAAGGTGAGAGTTCTATAATGGACATCACAATAAAAATGAGATTTATTGAGATAAGCATCCATGTCCTCTACACACAAACCTCATCATGGCCTTAGAGTGAATGTCTACCTTGATTAAGCAGCCTGACATTTCAGATTGGATGTAAAAGTATAGAATAACATGAAACATTCAGTAAATAATACAAAAAAAAACAAACAACAACAATACTTCTGTACCAGAGGAAGCACCATTTCCCTCTGATTTGCTGGTAAAGGAACAGAGACCTGGCTGGTTATATGTATTTTAAACCTATAACTCAAATGATTCAGCAATTCTTTATTACAACGTATCAGATCATCCTTCTTGTCAAATGACTACAGGAAGACAAAAGGGTAAAACGCACGTGAGCTCACTCATGAACGACAGTAGATGGCATTTACAAAAATATTCAGAGGCATTGAACAACTCTTTGTTTGGTCAATGAGAGTTCCGTCTTGTATTCAAAAGAGGACAAAGGAAAGGTGAGAATGTGACGGGGGTCGACATAGTCCTTTAAAAAGCATCGTAAAAAAATAAATGGGTGTCGATGGTTAAGAAGTGTGGGTCAAGGACGATCGGTAAAAATAAGGAAGACACTAAAACTAAAATTTTAAAAAAAGGAGGGGTGTAAAAACAAAAACTGACAACAGCTTCACCAAAAACAGGGGAAGGGAAACTCAAACCCAAAGCACCACAGCGGCGGTGAATGGAAGGCTTATGAGCGGGAGCGAGAGCGGCTGTGCCGGGGGGAGTACTGTGGGGAATTTCGGCCACGCCGAGGCGAGTAGCTGCGGCTACGCTCGTTACTGCGACTGCGACTTCTGCTGCGACTGCGGCTCCGAGACCTCGATCTTCCATAGCTTGGACTGCGTGGGCCGTCCACTTTCACACGGATATATGAGGTTTCCCCCTAATGGGCAAATAACAAAAGGAAAAACAAAATCGTAAATAAACAGTAACAGAACAACCAGACCACTAATTACTTACCCATTATTTATAATTTCCTTAACAAATATTGTACAATAAAGTTTTAACAGGAGTAGTGTTGGTGGGCTCAAACTTACTCCAGACCGCTTCTAAAAGAATAACAAACGAGGCCCATTCCCAAAGTTTATTTTGGTTAGTTAGTTCTAATTTTCAGTACACAAACTAATTAAAACAAAATGTACACACTAAATCACAATAAAGCAGTTATGTTTAGCAAACAAATAAGTTTACACTGACCACAACTTCCAATTTACTCCCATTTTATTTATGTTGTCCTGAGCTGCCTACCAGGTAATATTAGAAAGATGATGAAGGACCTGAAATATAGATCCACCCCAGATTTACTTAAAGAAAACAACCCACAATACAGCCAGCACATCCCAAACTAAACCCAAACCTACCTCATGTGATCGGAATTTAGTGTTATCCAGTTTTCGGACCGCGTAGGTCATGTCTTCTTTGCGCACAAACTCCACCACACCGGTCCCATCTCGGAAAACGTCGGCATAACATACATCGCCTGCTTCACGCATGTGATCCTTCAGATCCTGCCAACTGCCGCTCGGCGGTAAACCTGCAGGAAACAAACCCGATATGCTTATCTCGTGGCGTGCCTGGCATTGTGCATGCACGCGCTATCAGTCTAATACTTCATATAACAGGGAAAAAAGACTTGGAATATGAACTGGATAAAAACTGGCATGCATTGGACTGTGTTTTACTTTCACTGTGAGAAGCTCCACACACCAAAAACCAAGTCCGAAGGCTAACAAGACAAAGTACTCTCAGATGCTTTGGTGTTTAGTGATTAAACTGACCTGAAACAATGACTCTGTATTCGGATCGCCTGGATGGAGGTCCATAGCGGCCTCTCGGAGCTCCACCAAAGCCCCCTCTCCCCATACCACGACCGCTTCTGGGAAACTCCACTCGAAGCCGATAGCCGTCATAGTCATATCCGTCCCGAGCATAAACAGCATCCTCTGCATCTCTGAGGAGAAAAAAAAAGACAGGGCACGATCGTTTTATTAAGTGCTGGCAACAGATTATTTACACATATATGTTACTTCATTTATACAGACACTACTGGTGTATACATGTGTTTTGGAGACAAGACTGAGATGGTTTGGACATGTGCAGAGGAGGGACATGGGGTATATCGGTAGGAGAATGCTGAGGATGGAGCCACCAGCAAAGAGGAGGTTTATGGATGTGGTAAGGGGAAGACATGAAGGTAGTTGGTTTGATAGAGGCAGATGTAGAGGACAGGGGGGGGTATAGAGACGGATGATCCGCTGTGGCGACCCCTAACGGGAGAAGCCGGAAGTAAAAGAAGAAGATATACATACACACTAGTAGTACACTTCTAATTGAAGACACACTTTGCTAGAGCATTAGCTAACGCACCAAACACACCATAGTTACCAAACTTTATACACACAAGCTGTTTAACAACTTTGCAAACGTGGTTTTAGGAAACATGTTCTAAGTAACTAAAATACTCCAATATGCACAATTTTAACTCAAACTAACCCCCAGTAGGAGTGCACACACCACCACACCACACTATATGCTAGCTGCGTGACGCCATCATTAGCCGCCGAACGGCCTGAAGACTTCAACACAATAACAAGCTGCAGCACAAAAGTTTTTATGCAAAGTCAAAAACATTACAAAAGAAGTCTGTAAATATTCTAACCTATATAATGAATGCATCTGAATGAGAGATTAAGAACAGAACAGACGTTCGCAGGACCGTTACACCATGCTATGCTAATCTCTCTCTCTCTCTCTCTCTCTCTCTCTCTCTCTCTCTCTCTCTCTCACTCACACACTCACCTTGGGTCTTCAAACTCGACAAAGGCGAACGGTGGCCCTCCGCGTCGGTTCTTCAGGTCGATATCCCGGATCGCTCCGTATTTGTAGAACACATCCTCGACGTCTTTGGTGCGGATATCAGGCGGAAGGTTTCCCACATAAATCCGGCAGTCATTGCTACCAGCAGGGCCTCGGATGACTCCAGACATGGCAGAAAAGAAGCGTGCTGGAAATGAGAATATACACACTGCAGTCAACCAAACGCGAATCAATCACTCAACACACACGCAGCACAAAATCAGCAAACAAAACAACCCAAAAAAACCTCCACACACCAGAAGTAACCGGCGGCGGCGATGTGGTTCAGTTTCCCCTGTGAGCTGCAGACAATAAGCGCGTGGCGCCTCCCGCCTGCACTGTGCGCTCGCGCCTTCACTTCCTTTCCATTAACCGCGCCGAGCGTGGAGCGGAGGAATCCCTGAAACTCAGCCGCATCACGCATCATCATGCTCATCAATTGTCGAATCCGGCTGCATCCGCGAGACGAAATACTTCTTTTTTTTCTTATCTCTTCCCTTTTGTTTCGTAAATGCTAATACATTGCTATGTGAGCACGTTTAACTTTTCTCACTGTTTATTTCTTTTAATTCAAAAACATTTATATTTATTTCTCCTTTATATGAGTAAACAGCTTTTTAAACTTATTGTTGCAATCCAAGAGATCACAATATTAAAGATATAAGGATATGTTATAACACACCTTAATTATTTTTTATAACTTTTATCTTCTTCTTTCGGCTTCTTCCGTTAGGGGTCGTCACAGCAGATAATCTGTCTCCATTCCCCTCTGTCCTCTACATCTGCCTCTGTCACACCAGCTACCTGCATGTCTTCCCTCAACACATCCATAAACCTCCTCCTTGGTCTTCCTCTTTTCCTCCTTCCTGGCGGCTCCATCCTTAGCATTCTTCTACCGATATAACCAATGTCCTCCTCTGCACATGTCCAAACCATCTCAATCTCCCCTACCTCACCTTGTCTCCAAAACGTCCTACATGGGCTGTCCCTCTAATAAACTCATTTCTAATCTTGTCTATCCTCGTCACTCCCAACAAAAACCTTAACATCTTCAGCTCTGCTACCTCCAGCTCCACCTCCTGCCTTTTACTCAATGCCACTGTCTCTAAACCATACAACATCGCAGGTCTCACCACAGTCCTATAAACTTTCCCTTTCACTCTTGCAGATACTCTTCTATCACAAATCACTCCTGTCACTCTTCTTCACCCACTCCACCCTGCCTGCACTCTTTTCTTCACTTCTTTAACACACTCTCCATTACTTTGTACTGTTGACCCCAGGTACCTGAACTCCTCCACCTTCACCACCTCTTCTCCCTGCAACCGCACCAATCCACTGCCCTCCCTCTCATTCACACACATGTACTCTGTCTTACTCCTACTGACTTTCATTCCCCTTCTCTCCAGCGTGTACCTCCACCTCTCCAGGCTCTTCTCAACCTGCTCCCTACTCTCACCACAAATAACAATATCATCCGCAAACATCATAGTCCATGGAGACTCCTGTCTGACCTCGTCCGTCAACCTGTCCATCACCACTGCAAACAGGAAAGGGCTCAGACCCGATCCTTGATGCAGTCCAACCTCCACCTTGAACCAGTCTGTCGTTCCTACTGCACACTTCACTGCTGTCACACTGTCCTCATACATGTCCTGCACCACCCTCACATACTTCTCTGACACACCTGACTTCCTCATACAATACCACAACTCCTCTCTCAGCACCCTGTGGTACACTTTCTCTAAATCCACAAACATAAAATGCAGCTCCTTCTCTATACTTCTCCATTAACATTCTCAAAGCAAATAATGCATCTGTAGTGCTCTTCCTCAGCATAAAACCATACTGTTGCTTACAGATTGTCACCTCTTCTCTCAGCCTGGCTTCCACTACTCTTTCCCATAACTTCATAGCGTGACTGATCAACTTTATTTCCCTGTAGTTACTGCAGGTCTGCACATCTCCCTTATTCTTAAAGATCTGTACCAGCACACTCCTTTCTCCATTCCAAATGATTATAATATGAGGTGGTATCAAAAGGTTTTGAGACTAGCGATCCACAGATCCTCCTGCAGACACTTTAAAACCTAGCAGAAGAACTCACTATTGATGGTCTGGCTCCTGTGACCTCTCCAGTTCTAAATATATAAGATAGAGATTTTAACTTCCCAGCTTCCAGCTACAGAAGAAGACTGAAATGGAGGAATATAAAGCTAACAATATATATTTGATTTGATGAATGAGATAACAGAGCAGGCAATTGGTAATAAAGAATATCAGTTATCATGTAGTCTTTATGACCTGCTCAATAGTGTCATTAGTATTTCATAGAATATACATACTCATATACAACTTTAATGATGAGACAGAGTTAGATGAGGCAGACATGTAATATTTTAAAATTTTATTGTGCCTTAAGCATTGTGTTTGTTTTGTCACACAAAATATGACAACCAATCACCAAAAGTACACAACACACATGTACAAAGTGTAAATAAGCATATTTCTATCCAATTCACAGAGACATCGAAATCACATATTCATCAAGCACTACACAGCAGAAACTGTAACCCAAACTGTGTTGATTGTGTTGATCACATTTATCGAATTAAGATTGCATGCATGATTGTTTAGAAGGTTTCTACACAGTGTTTGAATTAATTTTAACAGCTTGAATACTGATTTAGTTCACACAGCTATGTATTGAACCCAAGATGTAGTTGCAGCTTGTCGTTGTACAGTCATTTCTACAATATTGGCAGTGAAATCAGCTGTATTTGATGAGATTATGATAAATGCAGCGTTTCAGTATGAATAGCTCGACAGGTAGTGGAAAAGACCAGTAGCTCCACTGCTGTCCCCTCCACCAGAATACTTCCCCTGGGATGCCAGGCTATTGATCTGAAAACAAGCACAAGGAAGTCGTCTAGTGAGACAGTATTTACAGCAGTTCATCATTTAACATCTGTTCTGTAGCATCAATTTGTTTAGTTGCAGAAGCAACAGATATCAATCAGCATCAAAGTGGCAATATTAGCATTTAGACTTAATATACATATAATATACATTATACACCTGCTTAATAATACTTATCTAACTAATTATCATAATAGGTATGGGTAAATCACAATGTAAAGGTATTTATTGGAGCTTCCTCAGCTGCACGACTTCTGCCCAAGTTCTCCCACACCACCCCACTGCTGCGCTCCCTCCACTGGCTTCCAGTAGCTGCATGTACCAGATTCAAAACACTGATTTTGTCCTACAAGGACAAAAATGGACCAGCACCGTCTTTCCTCATAGACCTCATCACACCTCGCACTGCACCACGCTGTCTGAGATCCTCCAGCACTGCTCGACTGGTACCACCTTCTCTCAGAATGAGAGGTAAGTATACTTTAAGGCTCTTCTCTGTTCTGGCACCGAGGTGGTGGAATGAACTTCCCCTAGATGTCCAAACAGCATCTTTAAGCGACGGGTGAAGACCTACCTACCAGCATGGCTATCTTTAAGCGACGGGTGAAGACCTACCTCTTCCTGAAACACTTAAATTAGCACTTTCCAAGTTTGCTTTGTAAAAAATCAAGAGTTGTAGATTTTGTAGATTTCTACAAGTTTGTTACCTAGCGTACCAGTATAGATTTATTCATTGCTAGAGACTCAAAGCACTTTTTTACTTCACTCTGGCATCTGCTAAATGCTGAAAATGTAAATGTAAATGTAAATTAAAGAAGGAAGATTCCATCAGGTATCATTATAATAATAATAGGTCTTTAGCTTGTAAGATTGGAATTTTGTTCTTGTTGCTTTGCCACTCTTTTACGTGCTTTAAACAATAAATATTAAATGGTTTACAATAACAAAGTATTTTTGAATAAAATGTGAGATTTATATTTATAGACAATAAAGATTTATATAAAACCATTTGATATTTATTTGTACAAAAGTAAGTAAAAGAAAGTTTACCACAGTCCAATTCATAAAAACTCTATCTTTCTACGGAAGCATCCATATTAATAAGCTAATTATAAGACAGAATGGAAAACTTGCCTCAGCACGTTTGATAAACTCCTCAGTGGCAGCATTTTGGTTTTCTTTGTGACCGCGCCATGTCTTCAGTGCAGAAGCCTGCAGCGCTCGACCAAAAGAAAAGGTCAGTGCCCAGGGCTTTACCAGTGGGCAGTTATTGATGGCATTTAAGTGGACAGAGGCCTCTTCTTCACTCTGACCTCCAGAGAGGAAGGTTATTCCTGAAAGCAGAAATTTCTGAAGTTGTATTATGAACTTTAAAAAAGCCTCATATAACAGCGCCATAAATCTGAAGCCCAACAAGTATAGAAAAATCTACATTGTGTAAAGGATACACGAGACATGTAATTATGATTTGTCAGTGACATAATCAACGCAACCAGTGACTGCAGGAGGTACGGTGCGTCGTAGAGCAGTGATGGTCGCCATGGCAACCTCCTCGGCACTGTATTTGGTCGGACAGCCATGTCCAGGGGTCACCATGTTGGGCTTAAGCAGGGTTCCCTCCAGATAAACATGATGATCAAACATGGCCTTGTATACTGCTGCTAAAACCTGGGGCACAAACACTGAGCTTTTTACACAGACTTGATATTTCTTAAACCTTAATCATCTTCAGTTATATACAGTACAGGATAGCTGCATTAACATGACTAACCCTCTCTGTGACAAACTGGCAGCGCTTGAGGTCATGATCTCCATCGGGTAGGATCTCAGGTTCCACTATGGGTACAATCCCGTGCTGGAAGAAAAAAAAAATATTAAATTTAGTCACACATCTTCATTTTGTAAAACTAACAAACAACGGTGTTAAGATTGACATTGTACCTGCTGGCAGATAGTAGCATAGCGTGCAAGGACTTTTGCATTTTCCGTGATACACAGCTGAGACGGGGCCGTGTCACTGATCTTCATCACGCAGCGCCACTTGGCAAAATCCGCGCCATCCTTCTTGTACTGAGCACACCTCTCTGATAGACCATCCAGTCCTGAAACAAGCATCAATTTACAATTGTAGTCACAGAGTTCAAATGACCAACAGAATCAAGACAAAACATTCAAACAGTAACCACTTCTTTAGATGATAATGCCTAAAATGTCACCTTGTGTAGTGGTTTCTCCATTAGTTCCTGGCAGGGGAACAACTCCTTTGTCAACCTTTGGAAAATATATAAAAAGATAGTTTAACTAGTGCATCTTGAATATTTGAAGACTGATAAATGGTTATCAATCTCCCACATGTAGCCAGCATTCTTTAGTACTCACACACTAATTAAACTTAATGTGCTTCCTACAGTAATTCCAAACAGACTTCTAATATCACAGCACATACCTTAACTCCAATAGTGATCCCTTTGTTTTTGATCATTTTAACGAAGGGAACGCCGTCATCAGAAGTTTGGTAGAGGGTTTCATGAAAAAAAATGACTCCGCCGATACAGTTGTCAATGCGGTCATCTGCGCTGAAGAGGACTTGACGGTACTGGCGACGATTCTCCTCTGTGTTCTCCACTCCTATTTGAGTCAGACGCTTTCCCATGCTGCCTGTTTGTTAAACAATACACACAGAGTCAAGGAGCATCACAAATATTGAGTTCATTCATTTTCTAGAAGTTCTGAAAGTATCTCCGGATATATTTCATTCTTCAGAAACTGACTTTGATCAGGAACACAATGGAGCCAGAGCAAATCCTGGGAATACTGGATGTGAGGCTGGAATACACCCTGGTTGAGATGCCAGATCATGCATAATAGGGGATTGTTTCTGTGGTCTGAGCATTTAAATGGTATGGTAGACCTATGAAATAATGTAGGACCAATGATAAAAAATGTTTTTAATGTTTTGTTTAAAAAGACATTCATATTTTGGTGAAATTTTCTGTAAAGAGTCTTAAATGTCATTGGTTTGAAGGTCTTCCAGTGGCGAGGGGTTTGAAAATACAATTTTTTGTCTTATGTTAAGAGAGAGAGACAACCTAGACAACAGTCACAACAAATGACAACAAAGAATAACGTTTTTTTTTTTTGTCATTCGGTAGCATTAAAAGAAACCAAAAATATTTAAAAAAAAAAGTTGACATAGACCACTCTCATTTTTTTTTTATTATATAAGTTTTAAATAACATAATAAAACATCAAGGGATGCTTTCATAATCCACAAGTGGTACCAGTAAACCTGCTTCACAAAAAATATCACGTCATGTTAGTTAACAGAAATATAAATTAAAAGCGTTTGCTCTTACCCACTGATTCATCAGCTGCCAGAATGCCTTTCCCAGGAGCCACGATGCGCAGAGCAATCTCATGTAACTCCTTCTTCTGCTCCGTGGTGAGGGTCGGAAACTGGTGGGTCATCTTACTGAGGAATCACAACCTGAAAACAGTGTAAATAAGCCAGTACAAAAAAGTATTCCTGAATCTTACACTCTTTAATGACCCAGAGTCTTACATCATCACAAGTGACTGATACACAACTATTGTTAAAGAACAATAAAGGTATACTTCACAAGAAGTTGCTCACCCAGTCCAAGAAGAGATGCAGAAGCTCAGGCTGACTGCACAGATGTGATCAGGAATGAAATGAGAAGCTCTTTTTGTGACAGCAACATTGTCCCAGTTCTTTATGGTGGTGTCTCGGAGGAGGCTGGAAAATTGTAGGGCGGAGCATAATGACATGCCCTCATTAAGTGTTTTTGTGTAAAGGCCATGGAGGGGCACAGCTCCACCTCTAACCTGCTTTAAATCTTTTCTGGTAATCTGTTATGTTAACAACAGTCACATAGCTAAAGTGGCAATAATAAGTATGTGTTTATTTAATCTTAAACAAGTAAACAAGTTGAATGCTAAACACTGAAATCTAAAAGAGAATCGACAAGAGTAGGAGGACAAGCGGGGAAGGTGGTAGCTCAGTGGTTAAGGCATTGGACTTTGTTTCGGAAGGTCACAAGTTCAAATCCTACCAACAAGCTGCCACTGCGGGGCCCTTGAGCAAGTCCCTTGACCCTCCCCTGCTCAGTTGTAAGTCACTCCGGATAAGGACGTCTGCCAAATGCCATAAATGTAATAAATGATAAGTCCTGAAAAAGTCTATGCAGGACAGTGTTGCATTCTTTTATCCCCCAAATAGTAGGTTTCACTACAAGATATTATTTCAGACCAACAGAACTAATTGCTGATTGAATTGAAGTTCAACTGATTAAACACATGGAAAGAGATGTAGCTCCTGCTTGGCTTAAACACAAACCTCCAGACCTTTGCCTATCAGATCAGACATTCCTGGTCTAACTAGACTAAACTCACTTGAGGCGAATTTTGAAATTCTCTAGGCATTTAAGTCCCAAAGCCACAATGACATTTCCATGTGATTTTCTTTTGGATCTGTGATCCAGTTTTCAAGGACAACTGCCAGAGAACCAAGCAGATAAAACTCTCCACTGTGTTAATGTGGGCTGTGAGGTGGCCCAAATGTAGGAGTACTGTATTTCTCATTGACAAATATTCAGGTTTGAGCAATCCACCTGTAGGGAGCATAAGGAAGGTGTCAATAGATACAGTATATACACACGCATGGTGTCCCAAATGTTTGCAAATAAAAGGGAAATGAACACTTGTTTCAGCAAAACAGAACTTTATTTACATCCTCTACAAGATTATCATTTCCACAGAGTTGTCTCTCCTCCTCATGATGAACTTGTGTGTTAAATGTGTTAACATATCAGGTGATATGCAAGCAATTGCTGTTCGAATGCGTTCCTTTTAATGATGTTTCATCTTTTCCATGGCCTTGTTTTGTCAAAAGCGAACTGAAAAAAATATTTGTTAAAAGATTTTTGCTAAAAGAAGTGCTACATTTCCCTGCATGTGGAGACTTTCATGTATATTAGTTTGATAATTACATCTAACCCATTTATATTAGCTTTTATGTGTATAATGAATTTAAAAACAGACATTGTCACAAAGCAGCTTTACAGAAATGTGGATGTAAAGCAGGAGGTGACCAAATGAGTAAGCTGGAGGTGACAGAGGCCAGGAAAACCTCTCTGAGAGTTTAGTTCAAGAACCAGGTTTATGACCAGCTGCTGAACCTGATTGGTGGATTGTCCAGTGTTACTCTTTACACGCAGGAACTGACACACGTTGTTCTGTAGATGGGGTCTGGGATGGGCCCCCTGGGAGACCCACAAAGAGATAATGTTATATTTAGCCTACTCCACAGGGGCTTTGAGTTTTTTTTTCTGATACCTAATTAAAAACATTAATAATGATGCTTTATCTGGTCTTCAATTTTCTGCCCTATTAAGGTTGCTCCCATTTGGGTTTGTCTTTGCTCTCACAAATAGGTCATACCAAGGTCTAAAAGTTAGCTGGTATCATTCATACAATCGTTTGTATTGAAATAATTTCTAGCAAAATCCCACATGTGAATAAGTCTACCATTTCCATTTAGTACAGATCTACAGCAGTTCCAAATGAAAAATTACAGCTTACTAAAAAGGAAACAAACATTTAAAAATATACTCGAAGGACAGACTAAATATCTGTTTATATGCAACTTTATTCGATTTCTTCCTTCACTTTTTACTGTACTGACATAAGAGCATGACAGAAGCACTATAGCCATGTTTAGTCACATATATACATTTGTATAGTTCATCTATAGAATGTCATTATCTTTGGTTCTTGTCTAGAAATGGTTGAGAGTATTGAACTTGAGAACATTTATTCCTGGTCAGGGATAGCAGGTGATAGATCTGTGAGTGAGAAACAAGGGTCAAAGAGTTCACATTCGAAGCTCTGCAGCTGCTTGTAAGTGGATTCCCTCATAGATTTTTCAGGCCGGTTAGGGTGATCCCTGAGCTCAATGACTGGTTGAATGGGAAACATCATCAGCACCCGAGAGTCAAAGGAGATGCCATTAAAAACCTCTGACTCACAGAGTACCAGACAGCGCATTTGACGCACAGGAGTCCTGCACAGGAGCTGCATCCAGAAAACACAAAGAAAGTGTGAGAGGTTGCAACAGCTGTGTTTGCCTTCAGGCAAAGGGCAAAACTGTAGACATTGCATACCTCAGTAAGCAGCAGAGCCAGTGCAGGACTGAAGTTCAGAGGCATTTCATAAAGATGCTCAGTGACTTTGGTCAGCATGCCACTGTGGTCTGACCTCTGAAGGAAGTGGGAACTAAAGGCAAAATGAGAGGTTTGCTCACTTCGAGTATGTGATCCACATGGTATTTGGAAGGGCACTGAGACAAACGCTAACCAACACAAAAACCAACACTAATAAAAAATAATAGAGGAAGTTCAAAAGGTAAAACACCAGATAAATAGCACAAATTCTCTGATAATGATTAAAAAGCAATATAGCAACAAAAGATATAATAGTAAAATTAAGACTAACAAAAACAATCTAGAGCACCATGCAACTGTTGTTGGTTTGGTTTCTCAGGTGACTATAAGTATAATCATAACTGAAGAGATGCATGACATAAGATTGAACAACTTTAAATATTTCCATTAAAACAACTAGTAAATTAAACGTTTAAATTGTTTGATTTTGTTTGTATATTTAGGGCGAGTTGCGCACCCTTTATTCGAACTCATTTCACTAGCACTACTAATGAAAACAACCCCAATTGAAATAAAATAGTTAATTTAGTAAATTAACTTTTTTTTCTAATTTTGTTGTACTTAAATGTCAACCAAATGTAAATTATTTTCATTAGACTAACATAAAACAAACATTTTAATTGAATAAAAAGCAAATCGATTGACTGGAAGTATTCTAATGAGATTTCACGCACAAATCTGTGTGGTGTTCATATAACACAATCAAGGCAGGTTGATTTTTATATAATTTGTTTAGATGGAATATACATAGCATAATGAAATTACGCTTAACCAATGATTTATTTTTTGAGTGTGTTGGGGTGTCTATTCATCAGTATTAAGGGTACACTGGTACAAGCCATTCAGTTTATAAACATATATATATAAATCTTTGAGTAAGTTTGTGTGAACTGTAAATTTCCAAAATCAACTATTGGGTTTGAACTGTGATTGCATCCAATCACACCATCTTCAGTCCTATTTATTTCAAATGAGAATATTTTTTTAAATGTTACCTCTCCCGCAGCCAATTTGTACAACAGGATTCCTAGAGACCACCAGTCTGCTGCATGGCTGTAGGGACCCCCGGTCCATAACCTCTTTTTTGAGTTACGGAAGCTTGTCTGCTGAATGGCCAGCCTTCGCTTCCCACGTGCACCAATAAGCCTTGGCCTCTCATGACCCTGTCGGCGGTTCACCACTGTTCCTTCCTTGGACCACTTTTCATAGATACTGACCACAGCAGACTCCACAAGAGCTGCAGTTCTGCAGATGCGCTGATCCATCACAATTTTGCTCTTTGCTTCCTGCTTCTAACATCAACTTTGAGGACAAAATGTTCACTTGCTGCCTAATATATTCCACCCACTAACAGGTGTCATGCTTTTCATTTTTGTTCAAGTCATAATGCTTTAATGTCATATTGTAATGCTTGGTATTTGGTACTTGTTATAAGCATACATATGCTTATAACAAGTCTTTATAACATTAGGCCAAATTATTGTCTATAAATTTGGGAAGAAGGCAATAATACAAATACACATATACAACAGGAATATCCTGAGTTTTAATGGCAGTTAATGTGATCTCATCTGGATTTCCTTTGGATGTGCCTGTTAGGGGTCACCACAGCAAATCAGAGGTCCGTTGACACAGGTTTTACCCCAGATGCACTTCTCGACACAATCCATTATAACTGGGGTTATAACTTGGCATTAAGAGTGCCCTGACTTGTAAAACACTGGTGTGGCTGGATAGGTTTTCTGTCCCAAGCCATGGCATTGAGAGAACATGATCCTTAGGCAAAATGCTTTACTAAAGCTATTATTTATTACAATAACTACAAATACATTGTCACCATGACATAAGAGTGACACGCAGTGGTGACATAATGATGTTATAGTAACGTTATAATATTTTCAGAATGTCAGGTCATGAACGTAGTGATTTTGACTGAGTTATGATTAGAGTTGGGTTTAGACTGACAGACATTCTGCAGTGAGGACTATCTTGCCACATTAGAACAAACAAGAATAGCCCATAATACATGTCTACCCTGGTATCACTGATTAAAACTGCTTTATAATCAACTGATTTTTAAAAGACTCTTCATTCAACCTCAACCATGAAGAGAAAATGATAGTTTAATCCACTTGAATCCAATTTAAAGACATTTGTGGATGATAAATTAATTCACTACTGCAATACAGTATGTGTGGTCACTGCCCAACATCAAGTTCAAATGTATGAGTGTGATTATACTTTACAGATCAATATACAGAGAAATCCTTATTGTTTAACGTATTATTAACTGCAAGTTATCACTATTGCTCTGTGACTCTCTGACATTTCCTTCTAACTTTATAGTATGATGCAGAAACAGCTGTACTGTGGTCATTTAAAAGGATGTTCTCCATCTGGAAAGGAAACCAATGACAAACCATTTCACTATTACAAATTAGACAGTTATTGTATTTACTATGCTGTAAAAGTATAATTTTTTCCCCATACCTTCAAATCCCTGTGCATTACCCCAAAGTCATGAAGAAATCCTAATAAAAATCACAATAAAATGTAACTGAGATCTTTTACATACCTTTATTTCAGGAATATATTTCACAGATATACTAGTCTTAATCAATAATGTTATACCATATAAACATTCACATATGATCAATATGATTAAATGGCAAATGAGTTGTTCCACATTGTGTGTGCACATGCCGCAATGACATCATAAGATAGTAACTATGGCTGTTAGGTACAGTATCTCACAAAAGGGACAATACTATAGAAATGAAACTTGGATATATTTTAGAGTATTCAATGTGCAGCTTGTACAGCAGTACAGATTTACTGTCCTCTGTAAATAACTCAAGACTTTAAACATACACACCTCTCTTTTTCTGGCATTTGCACTATTATAACTTTGTACATTTATACATGTATATGTAATTTATGTCTTGTGTCATTGTTGGTTTTCTTACGTCTTTGATTAATTATTTTTCTTTTCAGAATTTCAGAGTTTTTTTCAGTTTCCTCTACATATGACAATAAGAATCTTGAATCACAGAAACATGACGTGAATGGATACTGTGTGTGTGTGTGTGTGTGTGTGTGTGTGTGTGTGTGTGTGTGTGTGCGCCTAATTTATCCATAGATATCGAAAATCTAGATCCTGCAGTAGCTGTCAATGTCCCAGTCACATTCCAGTACCCCTCACTGTTCTATGTTCTATAAAAGTTCTATGTGTGGAGGCAGAGCTACCTGATCTATCTTGAGTTAGTTCCAAAATAGTTTCTGCAGAGAGAAACTATTTTGCCCCATTAGTGTAAGTTTATGGACAGACGCATCCATACCCTGGCAAAACTGGCTATGCTCAGCTAACGTTTACCAAATTCTTGTTTTGTATGTAACTTGTTCAAGTAAATGAATGGGACTGAAATGAACCAGAAACCAGGCCTCTCTGTCTTAAGTAGGTTATTAATACTACTTACTGATTACTATTTACCTATTAATACTTAATGAATAACTATTACAGCTATGAATACTAAACACATACAATTCTGAGTTTTCAGTCAGGATCAGGTCCTGGTCTGGAAACACTGGGTATGAGACAAAAATATACACCCTGGATGTGACAAAAATCCATTGCAGCACAACCTGCAGACACACACTCGCACACTTATTCTTTTCTAGGGCCAATTTAGTGTAGGCTATCCGCCTACCTGCATGCTGGGAAATCTGAGGACCTGGAGGGATCCCACGCAAACACTAACGAAAGAGAGCATGCAAACAGATTCCACACAAACAGCAACCTGAGGTCAGAATTTAACTGAGGACTCTGAAGCTGTGAGACTAACTGGTGTGTGTGTGTGTGTGTGTGTGTGTGTGTGTGTGTGTGTGTGTTGTGTATATGAGTGTGAGAAAGACCTAAGGCACTGCCAAGTTCAGTAGCAAACACCTGAAACTCCTTTTTTAAGTGGCCAATGAGCATCCAAGATGTATACAGATCTCCACTGCTGCAGTAGTCATACACTAATAAAACAATAGAAAAAAACAAGATAGACAGACAGACAGACAGACAGACAGACAGACAGATAGATAGATAGATAGATAGATAGATAGATAGATAGATAGATAGAT
>JAAIIK010000136.1:688286-711614 GCA_014706435.1 Silurus glanis | reverse complement strand
GATAGATAGATAGATAGATAGATAGATAGATAGATAGATAGATAGATTTAATTCAACATTCAATAAATCATTACAGTGAGCAGTGAATTTATTTTTGAAACACTACACTGTGGGTGGGTGTGAGATGCAGGAAATAATAAAATGTTCAACAGCGATGGACAACAAGACTCCCACAGATACACAATGCATCAAGAGACCTGCAGGTAACTCAGACTGGCAAATGAGTCGTAATAGCAGAGCAGAGAGGAGAGGTGAAGAGAGGGCAGGATGTGGATGGAGTGACTCACTGATGAGGAGGTTGTTCTGACTTTGCCAACAGTCCTCCAGACCACAGACAAAAGCATGTTTGAGCTGCCGCTGTGACAGAACAGTTAACAAAGGATCGAGATGAAGAAGCTGACAAACATAGAGCAGGAGAGAGAGAGAGAGAGAGCGAGAGAGCGAGAGAGAGCGAGAAAGAGCGAGAGTGACAATTCTCAACCTGGATTATAACTTCCTCTTTGACTGTTCCAGGACCCCATGTGTCATAACCTCAGTTTTGTGTAAAGCCTAACAAAAAATTTAGCACATAATAGCATCTATTTTCAGAGTAATAAATAACATAATAAAATAAATAACTGTTGTCTGTGTTATATCACAGAAAGATATGTCACCTTTGTAGCATAGATCTTCCCTTTTGCACAGTCTTTCACCTTCAGAAATGGACCAAATGATCCTTTGGCTATTATCCCAGTTGCCTACAAAAGTAATGTTATTTGAACTCTTAGGTTCTACTGGCCAGCATGGTGGCTCACAGGTCCATGGTCCAGGTTTGTTTCTCATCATTTTGGAGATTATGGGCATTTTTTCTGTTTCCACAAAGGTCTCTACCTGGTTTTCTGTTTTTTTTCCACTTCCGTTGACGTTTGTGTTGTACAGAAAAAAGAAAGTGCTGATTTTGTCAATTCTTTTGAGTGCTTAACTCTTGCTACAACAAATGTAGTGTGTGTGTGTGTGTGTGTGTGTGTGTGTGTGTGTGTGGTGTCTCTGCCATACAAATTTCCAACATATTATTGTCACCTGTGAACTGGGAAATTCATTTTGTGCTCTTTGTACCACATTTACGTTTCAGTCCACTAATATTTACAACTACATTTATGCCATTTGGCAGACACCCTAATACAGAGCAACTTACATTTTATCTCATTAATTCATCTAAGCAGCTGTGGGGTTAAGAGCCTTGCTCAGGGGCCCAGGAGAGGCAGCTTAGTGAGGCTGGAATTTGAACTCATGGCCTTCAGAGCCAAAATCCAGTGCCTCAACCACTAAGCTACCACCTCCCAACATGGATCTCTGAGCGCTTCAGTAACTCACAGCAGGTTTTAATCAGAACAGAGATCAGTTTTTTCCACTTTTTAATTATAACTGTTTAATATAACTGTTGGAATAATAATAATAATAATAATAATAATAATAATAATAAAATAAAAAATAAAAGTTATTTAGACCTTCCCGTGGGCTCACCACCTGCAGGAGGGACCGTAAGGGACCGGTGCTGAGAGGATCGGGCAGCAGTCGAAGGCGGGGGCCTTGACAGCCCGATCCCTGGACACGGAGAAGTGTCTAGGGAATCTGCTTGGACTGCTGCCCCCGCGACCCGAATTACGGAGAAGATGAATGAATGAATGAATGAGTTATTTAGACTAAATTAATGAAAAGAAAATGCAATAGAAAATAAATTCTAATATAAAAGATTCAACAACATTATAATTTAAACATTGAGTGCAATTTATATAGATAACTGATCATATAATAATTAATTGATACAATAAATATAAAACTAGACAAAAGTTACATAAAAAAAAATAAAAATAAATATTTAAAGCTACTTTCATTGCGTCTTGTTCACAGAACAGAATGTAATCCTGTGCCGGATTATATTATACGTCCCGATCTTCTATAAAGTTATACAGTGGATCCCTGAAAGTATTTACGGCATTTCAGCTTTTCCAAATTTTGTTATGTTGCAGCCTTATTCCAAAATTAAATTAATTACTTTCCTCAAAATTCTACAAGCAATACCCCATAATGACAATGTGAAAGAAGTTTGTTTGTAATCGTTGAAAATATATATAAAAATAATTAAAAAACCAAAAAAAAAAAAAATAAAATAAAATAAAATAAAATAAAATAAAATAAAAAAATCACATGCACATCAGCATTCACAGCTTTTTCCATGACACTGAAAATTGAGCATAGGTGCATCCTGTTTCCACTGATCATCCTTGAGATGTTGCTACAACTTGATGGAGTCCACCAGTGGTAAATTCAGTTGATTGGACATGATTTGGAAAGGTACACACCTGTCTATATGAGGTACCACAGTTAACAGTGGATGTCACAGCACAAACCAAGCCATGAAGTCCAAGGAATAGTCTGTAGACCTCAGAGACAGGATTGTCTCGAGGCACAGATCTGGGGAAGGGTACAGAAACATTTCTGCAGCATTGAAGGTCCCAATAGAACCCAGCCATTAGGGTTGCACAAGCCAGTGCACTCTTAGTGCTGGTCCCAAACCCGGATAAATGGGGAGGGTTGCGTTAGGAAGGGCATCCAGCATAAAACATGTGCCAAATCAACTTGAAGAGAGAGCGGGTCACCCGGCCAAACTGAGCATTCGGGGGAGAAGGGCCTTAGTCACGGAGGTGACCAAGAACCTGATGGTCACTCAAAGAGCTCCAGCATTTCTCTGTGAAGAGAGTAGAACCTTCCAGAAGAACAACCATCTCTGCAGCACTCCACCAATTAGGCCTATATGGAAGAGTGGCCATAGGGAAGCCCCTACCTTAGTAAAAGTTACATGAAAGCCCGCCTGGAGTTTGCCAAAAGGCACCTGAAGGACTCTAAGACCATGAGAAACAAAGATTGAACTCTTTGGCCTGAATGCCAAGTGTCATGTCTGGAGGAAAGGAGGCAATGCTCAACACCTGACCAATATCATCTCTACAGTGAAGCATGGTGGTGGCAGCATCATGCTGTGGGGATGTTTTTCAGCTGCAGGAACTGGGAGACTAATCAGGAATAAAGGAAAGATGAATGCAGCAATGTACAGAGACGTTCTTGATGAAAACCTGCTTCAGAACGCTCTGGACCTCAGACTGGGGTGACGTTTAATCTTCCAACAGGACAACAATTTTGAGCACACAGCCAAAGATAACAAAGAAGTGACTAAAGGATGACTCTGTGAATGTCCTTGAGTTTCCCAGTCAGAGCCCAGACTTCAATCGATTGAACATCTCTGGAGAGATCTGAAAATGGCTTTGCACCGACACACCCCATCCAACCTGATGGAGCTTGAGACGTTCTACAAAGAAGAATGGGAGAAACTGCCCAAAAATAGGTGCCAAGCTTGTAGCATCAAACTCAGTAAGACTTGAGGCTGTGATTGGTGCCAAGGGTACTTAAACAAAGTATTAAGTAAAAGGCTGTGAATACTTCTGTACATATGATTTGTTTTCATTTTTTACTCCCGAGATCAACAATGTCAAGGTGAAACTCAGTGAGATTAAGATTTTCCCCCATTTTGATGCTTGCTATTAACATTAATTGAACATGTATCTGCATGGTTTCATCCACTGCTCTGAATGGTTGACTGGATATCATGTGGGTAGTTGTTTTATAATAAAGTTGCTGGTAAGTGTATGTGTAATCATATGCATTAGAAAATTAAGAAGCATCTTAAAATAAACTAACACATCACATCAGATTAAAAAGAAAAAAACAGTGCATCCTAATATATCCTGGTTTTCTCCTTGACTATATATATTTTAAGTAATTTAAATTATGTTCTGCCACATAAATCAGAGATCAATAAATACAAAAATAATCAATCAATCAATAAATATATGATACACAAAAGCTATGAATTTTTCCTTACCTTGTTTGTGCTCACAGCTCCACCCAAAGCGCCCTCACGTTGTCAACAAATGAACTATCTTGAATTCATCAAATAATCATTTAATTATTGCTTCTGCATGCAGTCACATGACAGTTCCTTGTTAAAAAAAAAAAAAAAAAACACTTATAATAACTTTCTTTCCCTGCATCTAGTTTCCCAAACCAGGAGAGCATCACTCCAGCTCCTGATGCTCATGCCTGATGCATTGAGTTGCATGCCCCAGCCACCCCATCCCAAACCACACCCCTTTTATCAATCAGACCACACTCAACACCACACCCCCTGCTACCTGACCACGCCCCCTTTACCAGCATCCTGACTTCACTCTCATCAACAATTTAGCAACATAGATAAGGTGTTTTATTAATCTGCCCTGCAATTTATTATTTCATATTGATAAAAAAAAAAAGAAATGAGTTGTAATTAAATATTAATATTTTATAATTACATTTTTTATATTGTGAAAAATCCATTACAGTCAGTTCCTTTCATCAGCTATAATGGTTCCTCACCAGCCTTTTTTTTTTTCTTCCCTGTAGTTCATTCATGTCCTAATCAGAATGAGTCCAGCGTTTATCCCAAAAACACCGAACCTGAAGCGAATACACCCGAGATGGAACACAAGTCCATCACAAGGCACTCACACACATTCATACCTTAATGCAATTTAAAATTACAAATCCATTTACAAGATTTAAATGTAATGGTCTTATCAAGAAGTCACATGATCAGTAAATAAAAATGAATTCTATAAAGATATGATAATGTGATAGGAAATAGATTTGCTGTTTGATTTCTTGAAATGTTTAAGGGTAAACTTGTGGACAGATTGTAGTAGAGTTGAATGAGTCGGAAGAAAAGAATTGAATTTCACATCAAACATTTACATAATCGTGATTTTAACCTTTGCAACACGTTCGCTGTATCAAAATCAAACAAAGCAAATCATGGCACAGAAGATATCAGGAGTGCAATTGTTTAATTCTTGCTTATTTTCTGACCAAAGATTTGTTGATAGAACCATTAAAAGCTTAAAAATTGGCTATTTTAGGCTTGGTACATTTTTGCTTTGCCCAAAAGTGTTTTTTTTTACTAAGATAAACATTTAACTTTATTATTATAATGATTTGAGTGATTTCCATACAAAAGTAATTAACTTCTTTTACTTTTGTATCTAATTCCCAGTCCTGAAAACCCTCTATTTCACATATAAATGCTTTCTAGTGCAGTGCTAAAAAAACGAGTATTTGGAGTTTTAGGAATAATTATATATGTATATACACTGTATAGAGAGAGAGAGCGCGCGAAAGAGAGAGAGAGATTGACCTTATCTGTCAAGAATAAAAAAGAATCTGTGAAAAATTAAAACAAATAAATAAATTATATCTATATCTATCTATCTATCTATCTATCTATCTATATATATATATATATATATATATATACACACACACACACACACACACATATACATACATATACACACACACGCACCAGGTGGAGCTTTGTTTTTTAATACTAAAATTAATTAACATCTAAATTCAAAATAATCAAAAGGCAGAGCGAACACCGACAACAAAAAAATATTTAAGACTTAGGCTAAAGATGTCATTTGTTCTGTTATATATAAAAGCAATATATAACACCAAAACTAATTCAAAAAGACGCAAAAATAGCAAAAAGTGCCATATTGTTGAAATGATCAAAAATATTCTGAAAAAGTTATAAACAAAAAACAAAAAACAAAAAAGCTCCCCGATAATTAAATGATCATAAAACAACGACCAAATCAACAGATATTCAGTTTACTTTGTGTCATGATATTGCACAAATGTTAGTACAGTAAATCTTAGAGCAACAATAATATTAATATTAAATACCTGCTACGTTCTGGAATTAGATAGATATTTGAAGAATCGATTCTTAAGGGCCTTTTCAGTGACAGTGCAACTTGTTAAGTGGTCAAGGCATTAGGTAAGTGAATGTAAATGCATTTTTAGCTACGTGAAATATTATATTAAGTAGACCTCTGGAGTGAAACCCATTGCTGATCCCTCTTGGTTTTTCGAAGTGCATAAAATGTGGTGCAATACCCTCCCGTTAGACTCTGCAGGATCTCCTGGGCCAGCAGGAGAGATGTCATTAAAACACAACTATTTTGTGCGTTCGATACTTTGCTTCTGTAATAAACACAACTAACATTTTAAACACCTGAGGGCTCGCTGAAATGTTTATCCTGATAAGTAAAGACCGTGTATAATGCAGTGAACTACGATAAAATGTGAAACGCTTATGGCACAAAAGAGTGTGTGAGAATTGAACAATGATCCCTTAAAAAAACAGCAGGATGATGAACAATCTGGCCTTAATTCTATCAGCACTGAGACACATGAGGAGGTCTCCTCAGGGTGTAAGAAACCCACAGCCAGGATGGACCTCAAAGTCTCAATAACTGTACTTGAAATACAGTTAAAATCGAAAGCTTTGCTCAGCCCTTCATCATGGTCCACCAAAATAAAAATAAAAAATGTTGTATCGTCAGAAAGGAATCACTTGTTGCGGCTGAAGATCTTCTTGCCGGAGCTCTTGTCCGTGGTGCTGAGGCCGATCAGTAGCCGCGCTTTCTCATCCTCCATCTGCTTCAGGCCGCTGTCAGACTTTCCTTCTGCTGCTTTTCCACGAGACTCGGAAGCTGAGGCAGGCTTCAGACGCAGCTTCTCTTTAATCATCTGTGCAGAAGCGAAATAGAGATAACCATATGTAAAATACAGAGCAATGCAAGAACAGCTTGATTTTATACGCTTGCTGTTCTTAAAAGTTTTCCTTCTCGTGTGTTAACTAGGGATGTACATCTCTGCAATTCTGCAATTGCAGAGCCAACAATACGCTACATTTAAGATACACATGAAGCAGGTGCAGATGTGATATGATTCTCCCCGATTATGATGCAATGCAAGTTTTGATTCAACACAATGCGATTCAATTGGAAAAAAACATGATTCTATGCAATTCTGTATGGTACAGAGGTTTGCTTTTATTTCCTATCTTCAAACAGACAGCAAATCATACATTTTTCTTAAGTGGCTTCTGACTTAAGACTTAATATTTAATCATAAATATTGAATAAATATTGGGTTAACTTTGCCACTGTAGCATTGAAGGCAGTAAATCTAAAGAATTGGTTAATTTATAAAGATATAAAGTATTGATTTCTAGTCTCATCTGTAATAAATGAACATTCGGTGCAACCCTCTTGAGTCTGGTTCCTCTCAAGGTTTCTTCCTTATGCCATCTCGGGGAGTTTTTCCTTACCACAGTCGCCACCGGCTCGCTCATCAGGGACAAACTTACACTTATAAAGAACATCTTATTCATTCTTTATCACCACATTATCTGTGTAAAGCTGATTTGAGACAATGTCCATTGTTAAAAGCGCTATACAAATAAAAATTAATTAAACTGAATGGTTGTTATGGTTACCATGGTCATACAGCGTGAGCGTTCTATTTTTGAACGAAATGCACTTCAGCCAGAAGCGAATTATGCAGAGAGCACAATGAGACTTTTTCACCCACAATGACTTGTTACTGAGGTTCAAGTACTGTCAAGAGTTTTTACCCAAAATATGACTATAAATAATAAGTTAACCAGACATCACTATTGTTAGTGGTCAAAAACAATGTTTTAGAGAAAATTAAAACAAAGCTGCCTCATTATCTTTCACATATTGATATTGTAATCTAATCATCTCTGCTTAAGTACCTGAGCAACCAGAGCCTTTCGACTGTCTCTTTTCACAGCCATGGCGAAATCCAGCCACGTCCAGGTGTTGTTGTGATACTCCAAACAGGGCAGCACCAGGTTCAAATCCTTCCAGTCAACACTGGACTTTTCACCCTGCACATTTAGAAAACATTGCAAGGTCTTTATCCATTATATCATCCTACAGTGGGGGAAAAAAAAAAACAGGTGTTCACTGAAGCACTCACCTTGTAGCTGACACAAAGGGGAACCTGAGGGATTTTTATGTAGATAAACGAGTTGTTCATTGCAGCTCTCTCTTTCATTTTGTCAATATCATCAATAGGATACTGCACAAAAAAAAAAATAGCATAGATTTAGCCTTTCAGCTTGTTTTAGGTAAAAGAAAACTGCGTATTTTAATCTAGGTGTCAAGGTGTTTTTATTTCTAACAAGAGACTGTAATCAATTTATCAGATATGTTTTGTTTTTTTGTATGTGTTACCTCCGGTGGTTTACGAAATGACCTCCTGACCCCTGATGTGCGATTCATTCCCTGGGTGACTCCTTTACTGGGGCCCAGCCCTCCTATTGAGTCCTCAGAAAGTTGCCGTGGTTTTACTACACCTGCATTGTGGGAGGCAAAAGCGGTCTTATTGTGCAGACATCAGGACGACCCTGTATCATAAGTACCTCCAGTCAATGGGAACGAGCTGAGCTTTTTACAGCCAGGCCTGAGCTATCAGTATGACCTTGGTCACAGTCATTAGGAAGCCAAAATTCCCAAAGCACAAGAAAGCTAAAACTAATATTGACAAAAGGCAGAGCAGTATGGATATCAGCTTGTCAGGGCTACAAACAGAAGAGGAAAAAAAAAATAGCAGAGAAAAAGAGATTTGTTTAATTTAACTACAATATTTCAAACCTGTGGTGACCATTCGTAACTTATCCTCTTCATCTCCAACTTCTTCCTCCTCAACATTTCTCCCGGGGAAGAAAAACCCCATCATTCGCTTAAAGAAGTGGTACATCAGCTGAATGGTAAGTGGGACCACGTTGACCTAGTCATTAAAACGCGCTTTAATACGGTGCAAAGCAAACGGTTATTGTGTACTTTGAGTATGTTTATAGGTGATTATATAGTTTTATCATATAGTATTATAGTTCTATCCAAATGACCTCAAAATGCTCTTTGACTGAAATCCCGCCCACAGGGGGACGAACTTTGCTGAAGATGCGGAGGGCAAGCTGGCGTCCCGATTGGCAGGCGCTCTGAGGACGCAACACCACCTACACAGCAAAACAGTTTAAAAAAACAAACAAACAAACAAAAAAACACGTATAATGTAATTCACATTTAATGCACACTCATGCTAAAATTCATATAGCTCTTTTTTAATTCATATTCCTTTTTTCTACTCGCAAAATGCCGTATAAGCTACTATAGCAGTGGCAGGAAAACAAAACAAAAATCACAGATGAACATGGACGACCAAAATAAAACTAATATTGACTAAAAAGAACAGTAAATTCCTGCAAGCTTTTTTTGATCATAGAGCAGATGCCATGTACACTATATGGCCAAAGATTTGTGGACACCTGGCTATAATACTCCCTTAAGTCCCCCTGATGATATGTGAGATCATGGCTCTGTGCTCCCTGGCACACATAGAGCTCACACTGTGCACAGAGACAGCCACCGTCATCCCTGAACAGCTGAAGAGAAACTGTAGTACTACAGCATAAAAAGATGTTTTATACAGTTCTATTTTTGTGCCAATTGTTTGAGAAAAACATCAAATGGACGGCATGGTCAGAAGTTTTGGCCATGTAGTGTATCCTCTACAGTTGAAATGAGAAAGATGGCTGGCGAGCAGACTCAATACCATACGTACCCTGACATGCTGCGGAAAAGAAACCAAGTAGAAACGTTATAAGGCTTTACAAGACTAAATAATCTGAATCAGCAATAAGAGGTGCAGTAAAGTTATGTTTAAACATTGCCTTGAAAATGATCTCTGGAACTTCTTATCTTATTCCCAGATACACAACTAGTCTATTTTACTGTGTCCATAAACTTCTGCTTAAAAATGAAAGGTTTTTGTTGAATGAATGCATACTGCAGTACCTTATAAGCAGCATTGGGAAGCAGGTTATTCATAGTGAACCAGCCAAGTTCCAGAAGATGTTCTGCCGTGTCATCAGATTTGTTCAGCTGTGGAAAAAGCAGAAAAACTTTCACCTCAATATAATAACTTTATATACCTCATAAAAAAAAAAAAAAAAAAAAAAAAGATTTTTGGATTATACGGATACTGATAGCTAGATTGGATTGTACTTGCCGATAACCGAATAATCAACTGATTATCAACTGAGTGAATAAATGAAGAATGGAAGGAATTAAGACATTTTTTAATCAACTCTGTGCTATAGGAAATACACGTGAATATATTCATTAACAAATATAATTATAGGAGTAATAAATGATAAATAATAAATATATAATATAGCGCTCTCTGTGCAGCGTGCAGTCTCGCGTGTAAAAACAAACAGCAAGGGGCATCTGTGATTCTCCTTTAGAGGCCGCTCCTGTAATAGTGACTGACTGGAAGCCGGAAGAGCTATCGGTATGGATTTTTGCCGATAGGCGATATTTCTAGCAATCAACTATCGTTGTCGATTAATTTGGAAAACCGAATAATCGGTCAATCTCTACATTTAACAGCAAACAGAGCATTTAGTTCCCTTCACACTCCACATAATTAAACAAATCAATCCCTGAGAAACATGTAGGGTTGAT
The DNA here is from genome assembly GCA_014706435.1 of Silurus glanis. Taxonomy (NCBI): domain Eukaryota; kingdom Metazoa; phylum Chordata; class Actinopteri; order Siluriformes; family Siluridae; genus Silurus; species Silurus glanis. Next base: position 701,136 of record JAAIIK010000136.1, on the reverse strand, counting down.
TGCACCAAGCTAAACTTAGAATTCTTTGCAATTTGACAGTAATTTTTTTTTTTTTTACATAAATATCCTAAGGGACTTTTCACATAAGCAGAACTTAGCCTGTTAAATACAACCTTGTTGATTTTTTCCCTTTAAGAACACTTAGGTGAAAACCCAAAACAACCAAACAGCCAGGAAGTGCAAAAGAACAATTTGACTTTTTTTCACCCACAATGACATTATTGAATGTGACATGATTTTTTTAAATATTTTTTTTTACAGGCATTTTACTATGAATAATTAGTAAACCATATGTGGTAGTGTTTTAAAAAATATAATATATATACTTTTTATTATTATTATTTAAATTTTTAATTTATTTAATTACTAAATTACTTTATATAAGTGTCTTAAAAAAATTTCAGATTAAAGCTCAAAAAAAAAAAAAAAAAAAAAAAAAAAAAGAAAATCGCCTTTCATTGCAAATATTGCTCAGAGATGCAAAAGTAATTTAGTCTGTGCTTTAGTACTTCAGTTCGGTTCCAATCCAAATCTAGTGTGGTTCCACTGGAGTGATTTGACCCTGAATTAACTCAATTGGTGAAAGTGAATCAATCATGTTTGTTATGGTTTGTGGACAACAATTTTCTGTAAATACCGAACTCACCTTGCTGTACATGAACCTCTGCAGCTCGAGCTCAGCGATACCCAGCTGGCCGTCCTCCTCTGTGAGACACCAGCGTGCCTGAGCAAAATAAATTTCGGTACGACGCACCACACTCACGTCTTCTGGAGGTTTTCGCAGTTCAAGCTTATTCGCCCGCTGCAGCTGGAAGTCCTTGAAACATCTGGAAAGAAAGTGCTTATATATTATTAGCAGTTATTTACATTCCCAAAATAGCCACCTAATTTTGCAAATACTGTATGTTAGTCATAAAGTCATGAATGACCAGTGCACAGTCACCTGATGAGGATGTTGAGCTCCTCACTTTTCATTTGCAGGTCAGTCTTCTCCTGATTGAGCTGGTTCTGCAGGCGCATGTTGATGTCAGACAGCTCATCTCCTCTTAGTTCCTCAGGTTGGGACTGCAGGAGTTTGAGCAAAGTGTGAAAACATGTAAAGGTAAAGGTTTCAAGCCTGTCCTAAGGAACCACCACACTGAAACCAAATCACCAACAATGAAAATATGATAAAGGACCAAATGGGATTCCACTTAAACTTGGTCGACCAAACAGAGCGACGTGAAGCAGTGGAGGAATTTACACACTGACCCTTATGTTGGAGTAGATCTGCTTTTCGAGTCGACGGATCTGAGCCACATGCTGGCGAACGGCTTCCTGCAGGTGAAGAATGCTGCTGCGCTGCTCCTCAGGATTGCTGGAGATCTCCAGCTGGAAGCGCACACGCTGTTTCTTCTCACTGTGCTCCTGTGAGTGAAAGTGCATTTTAGAAAGCCATTCTCTTTAAACCCAGTAGACATTCAGACTACAAAAATCTTTTACCTTGCGTCTGGGTTCCACGTGTAGCAGGAGGTTGTTGACTATGTCCAGAATCATGGCATACTGCACTGGGTTGGTGGAGATCTCCAAATCATTATGAATAAGGGTGAAGGTATCTACTGCACCTAGCAACCATAACAGAAATAGAAGCTTGGATATACAATATAACGCAAAATTTCAGGAATGTTCTGCATTGTCATTTTAGGAAAATGATTGATCCTACCAGCCTGTTTCTTAAGCAGGTCCTCTTTTTCATGTCGATCACGTATTTCTGGAGGTTTGATTTGAGTAGCTAACTCTGGGTCAATGTCGTGACTGTAGCCGATGTAGTACATGCGACAGCTGCAACGTGAGATAATGCGCTGGACCTGCTGAGTCTCCTGCACATGTGACGGCTGGTTCCAGTCTGATGTATACAGAAAGCATTTGCACGTTTTCTCACTGCTCACGGCAAACATTAACAAGATGCTACTCACAAATGAACAAACTGCAGTTCCTAGTAGCTGTGCAAGCATAACTAACATTACTGTTGTGAAAATCACATGAAAGTCTTTTAGGTAAGCAAGAATATTTATTTACTCACAAAATAAAACATGCATGTGATAATATATATACGTGAATAAATTATGCTCATTTAATTATTTAATTACTTTTTTGAAAACATACACAATAATGCCGGGGGTATACAAAAATAAATAAATAAATAAATGAAAGAAACTCTGTACCAGAAACACGATTTGCAGTGCGCCAAAATACTATTTGTAGTGCGCTGTTTAACTCATTGTTTTGTCTCTTTTTTTTAAATAAAATATAAATATTATTTAACCAAGCAGCCATTTTATTTAAAATTGCTTTTAAAAATGTTAATACTAATGAACTGTTAATGTTAATAATCATAAACTGTGTTAATAAAAAAATGACAAGCAATTTTAGGTTTTGCATTTCTTCCTACTGAAACCTGACATAAAAACCATGGTACGTAACAAACCATGCATTTGGTGTACCGTTACACCCAAAGTCATCACATATACTATATTACCTAAATTCTGAGGACTAATCACACCCATATGTGTAACCTCCACATTATGGGAAGGCTCTCCAACTGGATTTGGAGCGAGACTGTGGGAATTTCTATCCATTCAACCACATGATTGTCAGCTAGGAAATAATGTCAGGGGAGAATAAAAGGGTTCAATGTTCATGTCTTCAGTTTTACAGGTTTGGGCCTGTTAGTTCAAGTGAATGTAAAATTGTAATGCTAAGGAAGACAAAGATATTCTAGACAAACGTTGTGTAAACAGTTTTGGGAAGAACTACATATGGGTGTGATGCTTGGGTGTCCACAAACTTTTGGCTAGATCGTACAGTTTTGCCAAACACTTTTATTTTATTATTACACAGTACAGGTTGTTACTGTAATTGTCTGCCAGTTTAATTGCCTGATAGACTCAACTCTCCAAGCACAAGTACACCAGTGTACCTGTAGTGGTGCTGACCATGCCTCCCACTGCCTGCCCGCTCTCCATCAGCTCCTGCACGGAGTCCAAGATCCGTTGCCTGTGCTCCTCAATGTTTTTCACCTGCATGTCACAAAAAAAAGCACATACCTCCTTTAATTCAAAAGCTGTCTGTATGAAGTGTTAATAACAGAAGCCTGAATTCAGATCCTTTCATTAAAATTCGAAGATGGCCGACGTGGCGATCGACCTGGACTTATCATACATACTAGGACGTTATACACATCACGATACAGGGGTTACAATAGGATATGTTGGGATACTGTAAGCAAGACGATATATTGGAATATTTCTTTTCAAATTAACCAGAACAAAGTGGGATCTGCATTTACAATAATTACATCTGAAATGACACTGCTCACCCTTAACCCCTTAAACCCACCCATACCATGAAACCTGTCCCAGCCTTACAGATATCACATCTCAGTGGCATTAAGTGTTTTGCAATACATGAAAACAATTAGCATTGTACCCAACATAGAAATTGTTTAACTTTTGTTAAGTCAGTCAACGTTGCTATTAATTCCAGTGAAAGCTATACCCATAATAGTTTTTACAGAAGCCCCCCCACTAATGTTAAACGCTTACATTAGTTGTGTGCCCTTATGCTATTACTTCCTATCACTGTTTAAGTTCGGAGATAAGAAGACTACTATCTGATCTAGAAGTCGGAATATAAACTCAAAACTGCCATGACTCTTGTATTAATCTTTTTTTTATTATTATTTATTTAAATATAACATTTTGGAGAATCGATACAGTATCAGCAAACAAAATATCATGATACTCAGCTGGATCAATATTTTCTGACACACTTTTAATACATACAGTGTCACTTTGAAGCTCTTTGACAGCAAAGCCAGGTAAATGAACTGACCTCTAACCACAGTTGCCCATCCTCCTGTTCTGAAGGATTGGGCTCCATGGTGGCAAAATACTGCATACAGTCCAGTGAGCAGGCCCAAGTGGTCTTCTGCTTCAGTGTATCATTATACCAAGCTGGATGATGTTCACACTGCAGCAGCTGAGCTTTCGCAGCCGAAACAAGCACACACCCTGCTGTCTCAGTGCCTCGCAGCATCATCTAAACCGAAACAAACAGCCCAATTCGAATACAAATGAAACAAACAAGATGGAAACGGATTCCAAGTAAAAAATAAAGCCTGGTCCTCTACCTGACAGTTGACAAGTTCAATGCACCAGTTGTGGTTGTACACGTCGTCTCTCTGGCATGCGGCAATTCCGCTCAGCTGGTCACTCACTCCAGCGTCCTCTTCAGAAAACACCACAAACTTATCCGTCTCCTCGATCAGCTTCTGCAGCATGGATGTGCCTGCAAACCACAATTAGACAATCAGCCATAATGTTCGCATGATACATTAACTTCATATAAAAAATAGGAAAACAGTGCACCTTCATTCTGGTTCTTCTCTGTGCGATTGGCAGGAGGTGCAATCGGGGGAGAAAGAGCAGTGTGAGGGGTGTAGGTGGACATGGTGCGTTTAAGTTTCTTAGCTTGAAGTTGTGTGTCGATCCTCAGGCCCTTCAGTGCCTCTGTGGACAGATTTCTCTTCAGTACAGCTGCCTTCTTGTAACCATCATACAAACCAAAGGCAATATTCCTGTTGGTGGCAGTCCATGAGGCACGCAGATCTACCAAACACAGCTTGTGTGTGTGTGAGGCGTTGAACTCGCTCTTTAAACTGACTTCCTGTTTAAACAAAAAAGCGATTACACCACAATTAATAAAGTATACTGGTCCATTCCTCTGAGGAAACCCACATAGATTAGTGTTGTGCATCTACATAACTGAGGCTGATGTGATTCGATACAATACATTAAAGCAGCTACCGATGCGAAGCAATTCGCCCATGATTGATTCAACACAATGTGATTTAATGTAATGTGATGAAAAAAAAAATTAGATGTATGCAATTCAAAATATATTCAAACAGATAGTTCGCTTTTATTTCTTTGATTCAGACAAACAGAGAATCATACATGTATTCAAGTGTCTTCTGACTTCTAACAGATGCAGATGTAATGCAAAAAAAAAAAAAAAGGATTAAATAAAACCAAATGATCATTTCCTGTTCTATCTTAAGGAAGTTACAGCTCTACCTCTGCCATGTTAAACTATATTTTATGTGACTTTCAGGACATGCCTTGGTCTCCGTAGTGTTGTGATGCGTCATTCAAGTAGCAGCAGTGGTGCTGAGAGGACCAGTTTAGCGCAGAGAAATTAATCTACATATCAAATATCGGTCACAAATTATTGGGCACTTTCTAAATAATAAATGTAAGGTGCATCTACTAATAATTATATAGAAATAAATCATTTTTTTTTACCCATGCTTTTGAATGAATTAATGTGGAGTGAATATGTGGACTTACCTCTTCCATGCGGTTGCTTTGTCTCTGATAGCTGAGTGAAGACAGGCTGAGTAAATGGGTCTTCTTCACCTGTGCGTTGATCTGGTGGTCAGCTGTTTCGTCTGAACTGGAGGACATCAAATGCACCGTGACCAAGGACAGCTCGCTCACCATCTGAGTCACGTTCCATTCTGAGATCAGCCTCCTCATCACTGTGCCAGCTGCAACGACACAAACTTGTATGTTGAGATGTGTACATTTGCGTGTAATTTAACAAAGTTGTCAATTTGATTGAGCATAACTGCACGTTTTATAGTTAATAAACTCATTAATTAAATATAAAACTGATTTAATTGTACATTAAGCTCCCTTAATAAAAATTAAAAAGAGAAATTATGTAAAATGTGTTAGTCTGGATTAATAATCTGGCCCCCTGGTATTAAAAAAAAAATGCTGGCCCTCATCACTACTGAAGATGTAAATGTGTTTACTCTCACCCTGAGGTATCAGCCTTTGTGCTCCTCTGGTGAAGATATGACCCTTATTACACTCCAGCTGAACTCCCCGCTGCTGAGCAAAAGATGCCCAATAATGAACCTGCAAATAATCAGAGTAAATCTAGAATAAATCACTGACTCGAGACTTAAAATCTTCTGATTTCTGGCTAACAGAGCAAACGTGAAAAAACAGGTACATTTAATATATTTTTATTTACAATATATTTTTCTTTACATTTTAGTTATCTACTTATTACTTTAAATTTTAGTCTCGATTTAGGTGACAAAACCCTGTGAACTAAAACTGAACATTCGATCACATGGTTTGGAAAAATGGTGCAGTGCTTTTAGTGATATTTTGCTGCAATAAACTTTTTTGCACCTTTCTATGTACACACTCGAGACTAGGTGTGAAAATCTCAGGAGATCAGCAGTTTATTAAAAAGAATTCAAACCAGCCCATCTGGTATCAACATCCATGGGACGTTCACAGGAACAGAGATGACACTTCTCTCATGATGATGTTCGAAGTGAATATTAACTAAAGTGCTTCACTGATTTTTGTGCGGTGAATATGCAGAGATTTTCAATATATTTAACATTGGTTACAATTACTTAGTGTATTAATTTAAAATACAGCAAGGACAGATAAAAATGAGCCCTAATTAATCTTTTGTTTTTCACCACCTCTTATTTGGCTCTAACCAATTCTGTTTTTGTGTGTATTGTAAAAATGTTATTCAGAAACAGGATAAATATGTCGCTGTCTGTCCAAACTTATAATACTACTTTATATTGCTGTGTGTGTGTGTGTGTGTGTGTTTGTGTGTGTGTGTTTGAGTGTAAGAGAGTAAACAGGGTGACCAGTTTATGACCTGCAGCTGAGGAAATGCTGCTGTATAGGACAGCTGTTTGTAGTGCTGGCCCAGCTTCTTGCGTGTGGGCCGGAGGCTGTGAAAGAGTTTTCCTCTGCAGATGGGCCGTGAGACACTGGTCCATGTGGCCCAGAAGTTCTGCATCCAGCGCAGAGTGCTGCTATACAGAAGTATGCGAGGCTGACTGGGCTCTGAAAGCAAACAGACATGCTTAGAATTTTCTTTGACAATTTTTATCATCTGAAAGTCTTTAGCCAAGTGTACAGATAAAAGGGAAAAAAAATCCAAGATCATTCCAACGTTCTGAACAATGTAAAGCCCGGGAACGGTCTACAAACATTCTGGGAGAAAATAACCTGTGCCGCTGTTTTGGTTCAGGTCCATTGTAATGGAGAGGTTGAGGTTTTCTGAGCGGAAGGCCCTATAGGAGTCGTGTGGTTGTCCTGAGGTGACGTCAGCCACGCTCTCTGCACTGCACAACATTACTGAGTGGTGGTCATGTGGGTTGCCGTGGCAAAGCCACTGCAGGTCCAGCGTCATACACAGGTTGGGAAGGTGAAGGAAACAGATATCATCATACCTGAAATGATCAAGATACGATACAGGCTTAAACAGGATTTTTTTTTCAATGACAGATTCAGTAGATCGAGCATGTATTGGTGCTCTTCATAATATTAACCATTTAAAAAGCATTAATAAAAATGTATTCATTATTTCTACATTTTGACACTTTATGTATGCACTTAAAATAGAAGCTATTGCAATTTAAAATATCAAATATAAAAATCACTGCTGATCCAAATATTTTAAATGTTTTTAAAACGTCTGGTTTAATAATTTTACATTTAAGTCATTAAAATCGATGACATACTTTGAGGCGGTCCTAACATTGACGTCCAAGTCACCCTTAAAGACAAACTGTCCAGGGTTCCAGTCAAAGTTGAGCTTGTTCCACTCCCAGTGCATGTTTTCTGTAGTGTTATAAGGGTCCTGTGAAAATATACAGGTTCTGTGAAATAAGCCATGAAACAGGCCAGTATTCTTAACTGCAACACAAGATCAAACATCACGGTGTCTGGGTGTACCTCGGTGGCAAGCTGGTGCAGGTTGGCTTGATCGATGTCCATGCACCAGCGTCCATGCAGGAGCAACCTGCTTTTATCCCACCAAGCCAGTAGAGGAGAAGGGTCAGCAGTGGGCTTGGTCAGTAAATCCACTACCTGGCCAATCAGAGTCCACGCTGGGTCCCAGCATGGCCCCCATACAATGGTATACAGTGATATGTTTGCTAGAGAAATAAGAAGCAAAGTAAAATATTAAATACTGAGCTCACAAATTTTCAAAGTATGTCTAGTATGAAAACAAATATGTTGCAACTCACAAGTGACATCGTAGTACATTTTGAGTGAAGGCATGTTACGGTAAACGGTCACGTCTCCCCAAGGTTGGCCGAGTTGAACCACCTCCTTGCGCCGTCCACGCACCTGACCATCCTGCTCTGTACCTATGAGACGCCCCGACATCTCCCAGTCCCTAATCTCAAACAGGTATCGTGGGTAATCCCGGATTCTCACTATGCCAAAAGTGAAATGAAAGATGACAGTTAACAAAAAAAGAAACAAATGTTCTATACAGCATCTTACACACACATTATTAAACGTACAGATGGTCCCCGAGTTACAATGGTTCGACTTGCGATTTTTCAATCTTTCGATGACGATAAGACAAAATTATAAAATGATTTTACTTTCGCAGGCAGGCACCTGCCACGATCATTACATGGATTTGTGTAGCTTTTTTCCCAAATCATGTCTGCCAAGTTTTAAAGACAAGTGCACGAAATGACATCAAGGTGTCTGTGCGTTCCCTCTTTACTCGATGTTGTTGTTTGCTTTCGTCAGCCCCGTTTGATGTCACCCATGCTCATTGGTTCTCATCTTTCGTTCTTAATCTAGCCTTATATATTTCATTGGTTAATAGGAAGCCGGGGTCCTCAAGTGTTGAGAAAGGCGCCTATAAATAAAATGAATTATTATTACTTTTGGATACAGAATAACATTTGGAGAGAGAATGTGAGTCACGTATTTAAACTGTATTGCTAGTAAGCATTCAACCAGCTGTAGTTTAGGCTACAGGTCGGCACAGGAACCGAAACCTGGTAACAAGTGCACTGATTGAAGAGGCTTGTGTTGCTCAATTAATGTTTAATTTAAGCAATTTTATTATATAATATTGGCATCGGCCTGAGAAAAGCAACCCATAGCAGTCGACCCCTAGTATTGTTTATACAGGTCAGTACTGCTCCGTTTTGCTCAATTATGTACTGTATTTGTTAAATTAATAACAAATTACAATATACTACCAAATACTGATCCCTATTCTTTAAGACTCCTGGGTAGGATAGGCCATGTCTTGACTTATTAATAGTTATGACGGGGGTCATCGGTGCGCATCTCCATCGTAACACGGGGACTACCGGTATATAAATGTAAAGATTACATTCTACTGACCCAAAAAAGCGTTCATTTTAAATGAGACAGCACGGCACCACTGCACAACTAGAGGCAGTCCATCTCTGGGAAAGGGGCTGACAGAGTCGATCTCACAGAGCAGCTCACGCATACGCTCAGGCCCGTGCAGCGAGTGATCAGCCAAAGCCACCATTTCAAATTTTGTTACGCTCCACGTGAGCAGTGCCTTGCGCATCGGCGTGCTGGCGTAGAGGCGACGTGAGCGTTGGATGTAGATTTCTATGTGCTTGCGCTCCAGCGAGGCGTACAGCTCCTCGATCTTGCGTGCTGGCAGCAGTTCTCCGTGCATCCTGCGCAGCTCGGCCACTTTGCGATCGAGTAGTTGCAAGCGTTTGGCGCTCTCCTTACTCTCATCCTTCATTAGCTCATAGTTGTCCCGCAGTTTGATCTCGAACACGTCATCCAGGAAGACGAAGGAGAACTGGTCTATGTTAAAGAAGAGGTCAGGGGGAAGGCGCTCGGACTCGGTGGAAGCGGTTCTGTGGAGGCTCTTCAGCCATTTCTGGACACTGACTGCCTTGTCAAAAGTGCTGGAAAAGTTGTACTGGTAAGGGAATTCCACAGTGAGCACCGGGAAAGAAAACAGCCAGGCACGGTTGTGTGTCGCTGACAGAAACGAGAAGCGATTGCGATGCTGCTGTCGCTCATCTGACTTATCAAACATGTTCACCTCTGGCTCAGAGAATGTAAAAATGTCATTGCCATCGAAGTTAAGCACCACCTGAGGAGATTTGAGATGAGTAGCTCCAGGCTTCTTGGAAACAGACAGAGCCTCAGCTCGCAAAATAACGAAGTTGTTCTCGGCGACATGTGCTGTGAGCTGGGTACTGGCCAGAACAAAATGCATGCTGAGGCTTTTTAAAGCAGAAGAGGGTGGAGAGGGTAAGGTGACTTCTTTCTGATTTACGCCTAGCACTGCATGTAGAGCGTTCCAGCAGCTAAGACTTTCACAGACATGCTGATACAGAAACATGTGGTCAGATGGAGTCCACTGCAGGGCCAAGGCATTTTTACTCTTCATCTGTGCACAAAATAAACGAGAAAACACGTCAATCAAATCGGAAGAAATTTCCATTAAAATGTAAAATTTGTAGATCAGGTGCTTTTGATGGTTGACACATGCAGCTGCATAAAATGTGATAATTGGTGAGAGTAAATACATAATAATGAATACATAATAAAAACATAGTCTATAGGAAACAGAGCAACATGGAGTTGAAGGGTGAAAGCCTGTCACTGAGATACCTCCAGGGTGTGTTTGGTGTTCAGGTAGACCACAGTGAGGCTGCTGAGACTGACGACAGGGTTGCAGGCCTGGTCTGCAGGGTAGCACGGCTCAGTGCTCTCGCTGAGTGACTTTAGTATAGACAGAGCCACACCGTGTACCAATACTTGTAAGCTCTCAGCAGAGCTAGTGGCTCCTACTTTATCCATCCGAAATACCACAGCTCCTACACAATCAGAAGCAGACAGAATTATAGGTATAATGCAGACTTTCATACGTTTAAAAAAAAAAAATGCCTTCCAGCTGTATTTACCTGCTACATTGGAGAGCGTGAACATGTTGACATCCTGCAGGTTGAGCTGAAGTTTCAAAACTAGAGGCAATTGAGATGCTGACTCTTGTGAAACGGCCGGAGCGAGTGAATTTTGAGCTTGGCCCAGGTTAAAGACAGAGAACAGGCGAGAGAGGCACAGAGCACAGGTCTCAGAGAGCTCCATCTGTAGGCCCTGCAAACTAGACTCCACACAGACACTGGCTGAGGAACTGGAGTCCACACTCTGGGAATTACTGTAGCTGCCCTGCCATATCCGACACACAATACACATTAATAAATACAGTGTGCAAAAAAAGTGTGTATATATTCCTTTCAATGACTGTATGCCTACAGTCATACTGTATACCTGACTGCCAACAAGTCTAGTTCTTGTTGTTACTTATTTGTATGCATCAAACTGTCATTAAAATAATGTTGACTATGTTCCAAAATGCCAAAATGTTGTCCCTGTTTAGATCAATTCCAAAATCTAATCAGTTTATCTGCTGGACACAATTATAGCATCATATTCACCCACTCAGATTTGAGTTACTGCGCTACAGGAAACAACTGGCTTTTCAAAAAATAATTTGGAAAGAACCAAAAAGCTCTCTGGAAGTCACTTAGATATTGAATTAGATACAGACAACATAGTCTGTTTAAGGTTTCTGCTAATACAACCTGAAGATTTAGAAGATAATGTAAAGGTTACTGACTTAACTAACTTCATAAAATGCTGAATGTGAGAGGGCGTTTGTTTTACCTGCATTGTGAAAGAGTCCACGATGAATGCCTCGCCCCACACATGTTTGCCTGGTGGATGAGGAGCTTGCTGGATGTGAGAGCCTTGGCCCACCCTCCACCAGAAATGGTCCAAGGACAGTGTCATGCTTTTGTCTTGTTTCGTGGAATCCACAAAATACTGCAGTTCTGTGTGCAAACATGAATATTCACCATGAGTAAGGGAAAGGATGTTGATATGTGAGAATAAAAAATACTACGTAAAAAAAAAATATATTCTTATTGTTCTGGGTCTGGTTTGTTATCGAAGGAAAGAGACTTTTTTAGATAATATAAAATATGTACGATTAAATTTAGAATTTTCAATCGAATGTTTTCAATCGAAAGCCGATTCATATGAACTTGATTTGCTGTGCGTACCTGCACTGACAGAAATAAAACCCAGAGCGAAGGGGGGAGTGTCTCCCAGCTGAATAGACACATTGACATTTGACACAGTAGAGCTGAATCTCACAGGAACATCCAGGAGAGGAAAACGCCTGCAGGAATAGAAGATAGAACTTCAACAAAACCTTAAAATCATTTACATTTATGGCATTTGGCAGACTCCCCTTATCCAGACAACACTTACTTATATGACTGAGTGGTTACGGATTAAGGACTTTGCTGTGGAGGCTTGGCTTTGTTGGGATTTTACTCACAAAATTCCAGTCAGAAGTCCTTAAAACCTTAACCACTGAGCTAGCATTTCCCATGTCCCACTTCCCAAATCTAAGCTTAACAACATCATGAAGATACAACCATAATTAAACAATACATGTTTTTCATTATTTTGCTTTAGATACTGGAAATAATAGTCTTCCTACTTTTTCCGGTGAGTGGCCTTCCTATGAATGAGCTGTTCCCATGGGAACAAGTCTAGCCAGTGAGAGAACTCCTGCTGGCGGTAGTGGATGATGCACGTGCTGACTGTCACTGAGCCACAGATATCTAAAGATGTCACCTGCAAAGAAGAAACAAACATAAAACCATTTTAAATGAGGTTAAATATCTGTTTAATCAAAAATGTAGATGTGATGAGAAGAGAAGAGAATCGAGATCCTGCAGCTCACCTGCAGCGCAGTTTTTAGTGATGTGAGACATATAATCCGTTGCCGGCTTTGTGAAAGAAGAAGGCCATCTACAGAGAAAAAGAAAGAGAGAAGCATAAAAAAGTAGCATCTCAAAATGTTAAACAGACAGCCGTGTGTGTGTGTGTGTGTGTGTGTGTGTGTGTGTGTGTGTGTGTGTGTGTGTGTG
>JAAIIK010000136.1:661273-672608 GCA_014706435.1 Silurus glanis | reverse complement strand
ACTTCACAATGCTAAAAGTGCACCTAGTTGAAGAAACGCCCATATATATAAAGCATATAAAAGTGGATGCATATACTATGCATTCATATATCTATTATATTTCTATATATATCAAATTATTCACAATAGTAATTTGGTAGAGTTTCTAAAGAATGCACAGATATATCCATGAAAAACCCACAATTTTTCATGGATGCAATATTGATGCTTTTGCTAGATATGTATGCAGGCAGCACAGCTGTGGCTGCAGTGAAAGGAGACTTGTTTCACCGTGTGAATTGAATTGCTTGCTTTCGTAGTTATTTATTCTTGCTGCATGAGATACCTGTTTGTAATGCAGTGCTCCGTAATACTGAGTTTCTATATAATGGTGTCCGTGGTGTCATTATGATGGTATTAAAAGGTAGATAGATTCAGGTAGGACACCACTGAAGGCCCAGGTGTGAAATGCACAGCCCACCACTGAAATGTCAAGTGTATGTATTCAACCTCATTAGGGATGAACTGGAACCACAGACTAATCCCCGAGAACTTCTTACCCAGCTTCAGCTCACTCTTGTGCCGCACTACAAAATCTAGTGGAAGGGCATGATGGTAAGGTTTCCACCAGCTTTAAGCTATATAGTGCATATACAACTGATTGTATAATTGTAAAAATAAATAACATTTAAACCAAAAGACAGTAACAGTTATCAAAAGACAGTTAACAGTAACAGCACCCTTCTGATATTTTCTATTTCTCTCATACCAAGTTTGCAACAAATACATTCTTTGAATGTATGTATAAATGGCACAGTATGGTGCCTTTTACCTTTTCTACATTATTCTGTGTTTCAATCATGCATGAAATATGTTTTTGTGGTAAACAGCCAAAACAGTATATTTAAAGAATCACACTTGAAGTAATGAGCAAACAATATATCTTGTTCTTAAATTCAGAAGGAGTGATTTTTCAAGAGTAATAATGTGTCAAAAGAACAGATCAAGTCAAGTCAAGAGTAATAATGTGTCAAAAGATCCAGCCAGGATTTGAAAAGGTTCCCAAGTTACAGGACCATGAAGCAGCCATAAATGAATCGCATGTTAAATAAAAAAATAAAAAAGTGATGGATGGGTTTCACCACCAGTATTTTATTTAATTGGTAAGAATGTGGGCATTCGAAGATAATGGTGGCAAATGAGGAAATGAACAGAAAGAAGTGAATTATACAGAAGGCAGAAGGTATATAAAGATTGCATATTGACAGTGTTTTAGGGTGCTTGCATGGAACCGCCTGGCTTTATTTCTGCTGAAAAACCATGGATTCTGAACTAAGTTTGTTTCTTTTACTTGTCATTTTATCTTTGTTATTGAATTTCCTACTTTAGATAATAATTGGACCTTACAACATTAATCTATTGTGTATATTATGTTGTAAAACGTACCCCAGTTTCTATAATCACTGTTGTTCTATAAACAGCTTTTTCCTGTCAAATGAAAACTGACTTGTCAAAGCACCAACACTGGAGACTGCTATTGTACAGCTATCATAAATGTTAAACATCTTACAGAAAATTTCACCAAATCAACAATTACAGAGTTTGTCTTTGTTAAACAGCAAATCAACTTCTTCTTCTTCTTTCGGCTTCTCCCATTAGGGGTCGTCACAGTGGATCATCCGTCTCCAAACCCCTCTGTCCTCTACAGCTGCCTCTTTCAACCCAACTACCTGCATGCCTTTCCTCAACACATCCATAAACCTCCTCCTTGGTCTTCCTTTTTTCCAGACACTCTTCTATCACAAATCACTCCTGCTATCACTCTTCTCCACCCACTCCACCCTGCCTGTACTCTTTTCTTCACTTATCTAACACACTATCCATTACTTTGCACTGTTGACCCCAGGTACCTGAACTCCTCCACCTTCACCACCTCTTCTCCCTGCAACCACACCACTCCACTGCCCTCCCTCTTATTCACACACATGTAAACAGTCTTACTCCTACTGACTTTCATTCCCCTTCTCTCCAGCGTGTACCTCCACCTCTCCAGGCTCTTCTCAACCTGCTCCCTACTCTCACCACAAATCACAATATCATCCGCAAACATCATAGTCCATGGAGTCTCCTGTCTGACCTCGTTCGTCAACCTGTCCATCACCACTGCAAACAGGAAAGAGCTCAGAGCCGATCCTTGATGCAGTCCAACTGCCACCTTGAACCAGTCTGTTGTTCCTACTGCACACTTCACTGCTGCTTCTCTGACACACTTGACTTCCTCATACAAAACAACAATTCCTCTCATGGCACCCTGTTGTACGCTTTCTCTAAATCCACAAACACACAATGCAACTCCTTCTGACCTTCCCTATACTTTTCCATAAACATTCTCAAAGCAAATAATGCATCTGTGGTGCACTTCCTCAGCATAAAACCATACTGCTACTTACAGATGGTCACCTCTTCTCTCAGCCTGGCTTCCACTGCTCTTTCCCATAACTTCATGGTGTGACTGATCAACTTTATTCTTCTGTAGTTACTGCAGGTCAGCACATCTTCCCTATTCTTAAAGATCAGTACCAGCACACTCCTACTCAATTCCTCAGGCATCTTCTCACCTTCCAAAATCCTCTTAAACAATCTTGTTAAAAACTCCACTGCCATCCCTCCTAAACACCGGTATTTCATCTGGTTCAACCAACTTGCCACTCTTCATCCTCCTAATTGCTGCTCTCACTTCCTCCTTACTGATCCTATCCACTTCCTGCTTCACATCTGACCTCCTCCAACCTTCTCTCTCTCTCTCTCTCTCTCTCTCTCTCTGTTTCCTCATTCATCAGCTGCTCCAAATACTTCCTCCATATTCTTAACACACTCTCCTCACTAGTCAGCACATTTCCATCATCATCCTTCCCAGCTCGGTCTCTCTGCCTGGCCAATCGCTACGAATCCTTTTCTCCCTCCTTAGTGTCCAACTTCTCATACAGCTCCTCATATGCCTTTTCCTTGGCTTTCGCCTCATCCCTCTTTACCTGCTGCCGCTTCTCTATGTACTCCTGCCTACTTTTCTCATCACCCTGTCGATCCCAATTCTGCTTTGCCAACCTCTTTCTCCTTATGCTCTCCTGCACTTCCTCATTCCACCACGTCTCTTTGTCTTCCTTTCTCTTTCCAGATGTCACACCAAGTACCTTTCTAGCTGTCTCCCTCATCATCCCGCATCTCTTCACCACCACAGAGCCCCTGTCTGACCTCTTCCCTGAATCTCACACTACAGTCTTCCTCCTTTAGTTTCTACCATCTTATTCTTCTTTCATTTGTTAAACAGCATATGCTTTCTTTAATTGTCTCAACCCCATGCAAGTCCATGTGAATAAGCTGTTAGCTGATTAATACATTAGCTTCTAATTAATTAATTATTTAATATTAATGTATGAATATAAGTGTGTTAACATGTGATCCGGACTGCACCTCTCATCAGAACTGATGTTACAAAAAAATTTAATTACCTATTTAAATACCTAATTAATTAAATAATAATAAAATTATTTTTTTTTCCTCCTGAGTGCCACTGATATGCAAGGAACAGTTGATATAAGGGTTGTACGGTGACAAATACACATATACAGACTTCCAGCAAGAAAGTCTAACATACTGTCTGAAAAACTTGGTGCCTGAAACACTCGGAACAAAACACACAATCAAGCCAGAACAGTCCACCACCTAAGCACTATGTAAATATATCCATGCAAATGCTGAATATGTAGCTGTATATTTGGCCAGTGAGTGCAGTTACAAGGTTGGTGCATGTAATAAAGTAGCTACTGAGTGTATGTTAAAGCTTCAGCTTACTCTACTGATTAGACTTCAGAATGTACAATCAGTATTCAAACAAAATAATTAAATGCAGCAGAACAAGTATTGTGATATTTTTATTTTTGAAAATGTAAGTTTTTATTTATTTATTCTGTATACCTTTAGGGATAAATCAATACAAATACAAACATATAAACGTAAATCTTTGTGTCGACAAAGCAAGATAAATTGCAGCAATCAAATTGAAGTCGTAATAAATTGTCATTTTCAGCTTCCTTCCACGATTACACAGATTTTGAAAGACTTTATGCGGACGCCTTCTGCTTTTTGTGTTTTGCAAACCATTCGTTGCTCTTATCAGCAGCCATGGCCTGAAAAAGAAACAAATCAAATGAAAAAAAAGCAGACATTATAAATAAAAAAACGTGTGTCCTTAATAAGGTACCTTATCAAGCAATTTATTTCCATCTGGGTCAAAGGCGGACAGCTGGCGGAATGCTTCATCTCCAACAAAGCAGATCTCATGTCCGTCCTGTATTAAAGGCATAATGTTTGTGTTGTAGAAAAAATTCCCATATAATACTGTGAATGGCATTGCCTCTTGAGATACGACAAGAACACTGTCCATTTGTGGTTTGATTAATCTACTGAATTTTCGCCTAAAGAGCTAACTACTGAAATAGAATTGTACAAAAAGTTTTAGTTTTTGAGGCAAGTTCATGTAGTTGCAATGTACACACTGGAGTTCGACAGATAGATTTTACCGATACTGATAGCTTAAAAATACTTGGTGATAACCGATAATCAATACAAAAATAAAAAAAATCAGTATTGATTCATGTCAATGTGCTAAATGAAATAAATACGAATATATTAATTATATTAATAAATATTGAGAAAAATAAAATACGCATTTAAAGTGAAACAAGAAGTAACTCCCCAAATAAATAAACATTTACATCCAAAATGTAAAAAAAGACATCAAATAAACAGCATGTGGCATCAGTGATTAGCCTCTAGAGGCCGCTCTTGTAGTGTAGAACACAACCCGTAAAAACTATGGGAAGTGGTAGCTCAGTGCTTTAGGTGTTGGTTACTGATCGGAGGGTCGGGGGTTCAAGTCCCGATATTGCCAAGATGGCACTCTTGGGCCCTTGAGCAGGACCCTTAACCCTTTGTGCTTCGGGGGCGCTGTATCATGGCTGACCCTGTGCTCTGACCCCAGGTTCGGAGCAAGCTGGGATATGCGAAGAAAGAATTTCACTGTGCTCTAATAACAAATAAAGCCTATATAGAGACTATTCCTCTATGGGAATGAATTTTTGCCAGTAGCTGATAGTTCCAGTGATCAACAATCATTGACCTCTAGTACACACAAGCATGTAATATGTTTAATATTGGTATTATATCAAGTATTCAGTCTTTAATATTGGTTAGAATTACAATAATTAGATTAAATTTCCCTACAATCCAGTTAACTCATAATTAACAAAACAATTTCCTTTAGCACCATCCTTATACATTATAAAAGTCCATTTCTTTCTTGTTTCTTTTCTCACATGCTCTGTGACTAAACAGTTATACTGGACACATAGTTTGTCTGCTGAGACTCACAGGATCAGCCAGAATGACCACTTCCACAGTTGCCTTCCCCGGAGTGTCCAGGCTGACGAGGGGCGTGAGGATCTTCTGGTTTTCCTTTTTCATCAGCGCCTCGATATCATGTAACTGATGAAATGTAACAGATAGAAACCTTAGAAAGACAGTTAAGCACTCGTGAGCTGGAGAGCGACTTTTTACTCCTGAGGCAGGAGCTACATTAGTTCCGTTTAAAAGTTTAGTCTGATATTTGACCTGTTCTCGTGGGCAAGAAAACGCAATCCTGCCAAAAGCAGTTCCATGATCCACAGCAGCCCCGATATCCTGTAGCTCCAGTTTACACTGGAAATTAATACAGACTTAAAATCAGGCATTCTTGCACGTCTCTGTATGTCTGTTCATAGTATGTTTTTTAAAGTTGTTGACTTGTATATGTCAAGTATACATATGTCATATACTTGATATGACTGTATACACAATGTTAAATACATTTATATATAACAAAATAGAAAAAAGAAAAGGGTTTAGCGTTCTCGGTGGACTGGTGTACTATACACTACGAGGTGGTATCAGAAAGTTTAGAGACTAGTTCCTGAAGATAAAGATCCGGCTCAAAGGTCGCCGTTTTGATCCAGTGGGAATTGCAAAAGGTACTTGATACGCTTTGAAAAAAAGACTTCCAGAACACACTCCAGAAGTCACAGGATAAATAAAATACTTTCTTGTATACAGAGCAAATCTTGAAACTTTTTGATACCATCTCATATGTCTTGTTAAAATGTATGGAGAAGCACTGATCTCATGATTGTATAAATGAGAAAACCGCTTCGTATTTGTTGAAGAAAAATGGTCTTTACAAACGAACCTGACTGTCTGTGAATGCCATTAGTACGCTTTTCTTCGCCTCGCTTTTCTCCATCACTTTCATCCCCAGCAATGAAGACCAGTAATGTACCGAGCGCTGCAGGTCAGACACGCCCAAGGTGATTTTCTGAACCGGATCTTTTCCAAAGTCCCGACAGGAAATCACAGAGAAACATTAGTATTAGAGAAGTTGCTAAAAACAAAAGAATAACTTAATTGGGAAAAAATAAATCCTGTTTTAATAGAAAAAACAAAAATACTTCTTTTTACTTACCATGATCTGGCTGATCTTTGTCGAGCAGGTAGAATCGATATCCACCAGGTGCTTCTGCCAAATACAGAGCTTCCCCAACCTCAGTAAGAGGCCAACCTATTTTCCTGGCATTGCTGACAGCTTGACTCGACTGTACGGTGAAACCCTGCACACAAAAATAACGTTACTACATATTACATACACGGAAATGTACACAGACTGCTCAGTAGTGTTAAGCATTACTTACTCGTGACAGAAAACCAATAAATAAAATACAGATGTATTATTAATGATTTAATTGTGATTCATTTTAAGGATACATCTGAGAAAGAGTAGTTCATAAATCTACCAAAAAGTCATTGCCAAGTTTGTATTCTCCGACTCCATAGTTATATGTCAACTCGGCTACAAAGTGATCATTCTCTGGACCAAAGCCGACCATGGTTTTACTCCATTTTCCATCATAAGGCCTGGAACAAATAAAAGCAAAAATCAAACAAACACTCTAAAACCGCTTCTAACTTATTTAAATAGTGATCTCTGGGAATATTATAAAGATTATTATTATTATTATTATTATTATTAAGAGTGACACTGTGCTGAAAACGTGAGGCGGAGACTAAACAAACTTGCGGTCCTCCACTTAATACGTTCGTGAGAGAACTCAGATTTGAACTATGTTCTCCACGTAAAAAGCAGATTGCATTTGGTTCACATGTGACGGTTTGGTTCGGTTCAAATATGTGTACCGTTACACCCATAATCATACCCGAATCAATCCACCAATATGACACCATGGCTATACAAACCATCAAAATTATAGAGAAACACAGTATAACAGAACGCTGCATCACAGACACGTATCTCATACAGAGAGAATAAATGCCATTAATAAAGCAAGAAACAAAATGTACACAATTCAACAAGTCTCCTTTCACTGCAGCCACAGCTGCACTGCCTGCATACATCATCTCTAGCAGAAGCATCAATATTTACATTTGCATTTATGGCATTTGGCAGACACCCTTATCCAGAGTGACTTACAACTAGGCAACTCAAGGGCCCAGCAGTGGCAGCTCAGTGATGGTGGGATTTGAACATTCCGATCCAAAGTCCAATGCCTTAACCACCGAACTACCACCTCCCACACTATCAACCTCATAAAATGACCCTGGCTTTTCATAGGGATTTAAAATAAAGGCAAATCAAGTGTTTTTGTACACATTCTACAAGAAAGACAACGCAAAAGTATAAATAGTCCATGATAAAGCATAACAACTGTTTTGAACTATTTTGGTCAACCCTAAGTATATTTGCAACCAAATGAATTTTCTCTCCTCTGTCAGCCATTGTGTAATAAAAAAAATCTATTAAATCCACATAAATATATGTGAGCTTCTGTAGTTTGCTACAGATGCGGTTTGCAAGCTCTGACTAGTGCGCCCTCTACCGTCCAATCATAGGACGTGAAAATGTCGACATTATTGGACGCCTGCTAGATGGCCCCGGCATCAACAAACTCGCATTCTGATTGGTTAAAGCAACAGCTTCAAGCAAAATGGATAGCGAACAGACTATTAGGAATAATTTAATACGTATTCATGGACAAAAAAATAGATTTAAATGTAAATCAGTGATTAAGATAGAGCGCCTTCCTGCCACTGTATGTTAATAATGTTCAAAGGTCCCTTCAGTACTTCCTTATCATTTGCTTTAAAGGTGGATTTGCTAACCAAGTCATAACTACTCTAACAATCCATTGCTCACCCATTACACGTTGCCTTGCAGCCCTCTTCAAATTCCTCATGGCGTAAAATCTGTATATTGGAATGAGGACATTTTAATGCAATCAATAATTAATTAAATATATATATTATTTACTAATTGCGCAATAAATTTGATTGCACTCAGGCGTTGACATAAACCTTTCATAAGCACCTCTTACCTTCATACCGAGAACATCCCTGTAAAAGACAGCTGTCTTACTCCTGTCTCCTACTTTAAAAACAAAATGCAGAGCCCTTCTGAGCGCCATCATTTCACTTCACTGCGGCTCAGGCTCGATTGATCAGCCTGGGAATCAGTTTTTCGACAATCGGTTACAAACAACTTTCTCTTTTTCCTTATTACGTGTTTGGCTTTTATTTATTAAAAAAAACTTACCTTTTCTATTTTACTAACGATTTCAAGAAAGTCTGCACTTTAAAAATGTTTTTGTAATATATAAATATAATTGAAAACTCTTTGAAATCGTGTATTTAGCTCCGCCCAAAACGTGACGTAATCCAATAAGAAACAAACATGGCGGCGCTCATCGGCAACGTGAGTCGAGAGCTGCTTTTAATGACTGAGCGGAGGGCATTATTATATTTGAGGAGCTGTAACAGTGTAGTTGTAAATCCGCGGAGGTTTATTCGAGGTCTGAGGCGGAGACCTGTAGCAGTGATTTATCCCGGAGACGAACATGAGACTCTCATTAAACCAGCTGAGCAAAACAAACAGAGCAAGTATCAGTCTGACCCTGAGAAAGACAAGACAAGAACTAACAAGACAGACGGACGGAGGCTTAAAGAGAAGACATCGGATTCAGGGCAACATGGAGCGGGGAGATCTACTGGGAACTTTCCCAGGGTGACAGTAGAGAGTCGCGGTGTGAGGCAGCAGCTGGGCGGTCTGCGGTTTGATAAAGCTCTTCCTGGAGATAAGAGACTCGCGTGAGTGTGATCCTGTCTCAAATCCCTCCCTGCACCCTTCCCCTAGATATTCCTCACTTACTGAGTGATGTGACGCCCACGATAGAGTCTTAATCTCTTTTTAAAATGTGACGAAAAAAAGACAAAACTATAAAAACTTGTCATTTATTTAGTGAAGAAAATGATCTAAATGTGTCTGGGGCTTCTCAGTCATCCAGGTGCGCTTGTTTGGAAGTCCACTTGACTTCTATCTTCTATCCAGTTGACATGATTTATTTTCCAGATCCAAAAGAATGTGAACCTGTAGGATGAACAGTAAAGTTCAAGCTGAATTACTCAGATACTCAGTCTCAGATTTTTCCTCCGTTCATGCTGTGATGCACCTCCACAAACGTGTTGTGAAAGATCAGACTTTTTTCCAATATATGGTGGAAAAACCTGTTAAACATGTCTCAGAACTCGATGAGTAAAAGCAAGAGGCCTGCACTTCTGCAGAAACTGAGCATCCCTGTAGTCTCAGAACATGAGCAGACAGAAGAATCCCTGAGCTCCGGTTACAGCGTTGTTTTATAATCTTCAAGCTTGAAAGAAAAGCGATGCATACTGTTCGGCGTATTCAAGCATTTTCTAGCGTTTCTTAAAGTTAAACAGCTTCTGCGTCACCTCGCCGCACGTGCACACGCTGTCTCATAACTCATTCGAAAGGCATGTAAAAACAGTCAACAGAGTTTAAGTAGAAGCAGTTAAGAGAGAAATTGTCCTACTACAAATAAAGCTTTTTTTCCCCCCCAATTAAACTGGGTACCAACTCGCACCTGATTCTAATTTAACTTTGAATAAACTCATAATCCTACAGCAGACAGATCAAACTCAAACCTACATTATATCCAACCGGTGTGGTAAGATCATAATTTTGTTATAACTGGCAAAGTCGGACCATGTGGGCGCTGCACAGTTTCCACACTCCGCTCGTCTCAGTGATTCACACCTTCACGCTATTCTGAGAGTTGCCCCATCACAGAACTGAACCCCTATCATTAATGACTGACATTTCAAGAAAAGATGTCGAGCATCTCACTCAGGCAAAATTGCTTAAACCCAGAAGGTAATGTGTTTACTTACTGATTTATTTTCACACACCATTCTGTGTCAGAGACAAGCTGAGGGAGGCATGCAGAGGAGGGACATGGGGTATATCGGTAGGAGAATGCTGAGGATGGAGCCCCCAGGACAGAGGAAAAGAGGAAGGCCAAGGAGGAGGTTTATGGATGTGGTGAGGGAAGACATGCAGGTGGTTGGGTTGAAAGAGGCAGATGTAGAGGACAGGGTGGTATGGAGACGGATGATCCGCTGTGGCGACCCCTAATGGGAGAAGCCGAAAGAAGATGATTCTGTATCCTCTCTGTCTTGTTGTGCCTTTTCCTAAAACCAATTTTTTATTTTGGCCCCCTCTATGATTGAGCTCGACACCGCTGTCCTAGGGGTTCGCATAATTTTGCTTCTACTCTGAGACATGCAATACCGGAGCATTTTTCTCAATAAATAAATTCTTGTCTGTTTTTGCCTACTTTTAGAGCTTTTGCTGATGTTTTATGTCATATTTATGCAGAAATCTGGCAAATTTACAAACTTTTCAGCACCATTGTATTGTGTACAGTGGAAGTTAATCAGTGCTGCCGGGGTTTTGCGTGTCCTGTGTAACGGCTATGAAACGACTGAATGGAAATGATTTGGACCAATTGTGCCTTTTCACCCGTTTTGGATTTTCAGAAAGATGGTGAGCATCGCTCGTTCCAGGTCATTTCGAGAGCAGGAGTGCAAAGTGGTGCTGGAGGGAAAGCGCCTGATCTGCGACGCTCTCGCTGCTGGAGCCACTCCTCAGGTGCTGTTCTTCAGCAGAGTGGAGCGTCTGCAAGAACTCCCTCTGGAGAAACTGGGCCAGGCGTCTCTGGTCAAGGTCAAATTTGAGGACATGAAAATCTGGTCTGATCTCGTCACTCCTCAGGGGATTATCGGTGAGTAGATGAACGACGTTGGCTCTCACACATCAGAACCAGCAGGTTTAGGGCCAGTTTTATCCCCATCTTCCTTCACCCTTCTAAATTCTGCACTACACTGCAAGGGTACTGAC
>JAAIIK010000136.1:649980-661173 GCA_014706435.1 Silurus glanis | reverse complement strand
TTATTATTATTATTATTATTATTATTATTATTAACATTTGTAAATATCAACAGTTCACATTTTTAAAACAATGTTTTTTTTTTAATGCTTGCTTGGTTAAATAATAAATATTATATTTTATACAAAATAAAATATCTAAAAATAGAATAAATCAAATTAATGCAATACACTTTTTTTATTATATTGAAGAAATCAAATGGAAACATTAACTAGTTAAGATTTGTTAGACTACATTTGGGTAATACAGATGTGTTTTTTAAATGTAATATTTAATTTTCTAAAGATATGATCTGCTTAACTGTTCTACTTATTTCAGCACACTTTAACGTAATTTTTTCCATCATTCATTCATTCATTTCCGCAATATGCAGAATTATCAGGATTTCATACTTTAAAAGAAAGCTGGATATAAAAACGCTAAAGAATTCATATCACCAGTGTTTGCAATGAGCAGGAAGTGGACAAAAAAAAAAAAAAAAAAACACACTACAAATAGTATTTCAGCGCACTACAAATCGTGTTTCCGGTACGGTGTGAGTGACCACAGCCCCCTTTTTATACCCCTGGCATTGTTGTGTACGTTTATAAGTTTAATCTTCTTCTTCTGCTTTTGGCTTCTCCCATTAGGGGTCACCACAGTGGATCATCTCCATACCCCTCTGTCCTCTACATCTGCCTCTTTCAAACCAGCTACCTGCATGTCTTCCCTCACCACATCCATAAACCTCCTCCTTGGTCTTCCTCTTTTCCTCCTTCCTGGTGTCTCCATCCTCAGCATTCTCCTAGGTTCTGCATGTAAAAAGTAAATGTATTTGGTCCACATGTGCACCGAACCGTTTCGGTACGAATACGTGTACCGTTACACCACTACTCCATGATACGTTTCTGATTCTACTGCGGTAATCATCATGGAGTTCTGCTTCACTTTTCTATGAATAGTTGTTCGTACCTTAAGCCACAGGATACTGTGTTTTAAAGTTCGTTGTGTCATGTGCTCAAGCGCTCACTTTTCTATAAAAAAAAAAAAAAGACCTTTTAATACATGTGAACGAGCGTTTTTACTTTACAGCACTTCTGAATTCATATGTCTGATCCATGAGAAGGCTTTGATTCCTTTTCGATCGCAGAATCTCTGACATTCGTTCAGACCGTAAATGAAATCATGGGTTTAATGTGTTCTAATATTGAATGTTGCTACAGAAACAACTCAGAAGTGTAAAGCAGAAGCTCCACACTAATACAAGGCCAACAAATGGGTTTCAACAATGCGATGTTATTTAGCATATAAATGTGGTGGTGTTGATTTGGTGAAAATGATCGAGTCTGAAGAAGTGAGATTTCCTCTCTTCTGGTTTCTTCTTTCTTTCAGACTATGGTGCAGTTTTCAGGAACAGGGCTAACTGTTTATTTATTTATTTACTTTTACTTACGAGACCAAATCCACATTTATCCGTGCATATTTTCTGTGCATTTACGGTTTTCCTGGGGATTTGGAATGAAGGCAAATTGTGTTTCTGTTTTAAGCTAGTTAATGGTAAAAAAAAAAAAAAAGTGCTAGAATGAATTTTATACATATACAGAAAATTCATAGAAAATATTTATCACAAACTACCAAAGGTGAACAAATCCAAAAAAAAAGGCAATATCATGAATTCTATCAAACTTCAAGGTTCTCATTTTGTTTTGTTTTTTATTCACACAATAATTCCTATATTCAACTTATATTTGACACTCTGTCTCTCCAACCCACACACACTTCTCTAATCTCTAATGACTTCCTATTCAGTGCGTATGCTCAGTCCCTAGAGTGTAATATACCTACATAATCTACTCTACATTGCACCTTCGTGGTACGACCGCTACACGCATGTTCATTTCTCTGCCACTAGGTGGTGCAAGAATCACGTTTTCGGCTTGTCTGTACAGTAAATCCCTCCTGCTGAAGATATCATTAATAAAATTGAGAAATAAAAAGAGTAGTTAAATTTTTGTTGTGCTGAAATAAACCCATTGAACTTTCATTTATCCAGAGGAACCTACAAATGAGTATTTGACGGTTAAGGGCCTTGCTCAAAGACCCAGCAGTGGCCGCTTGGTGGTGCTGGGATTTGAACTCATGACCTTCCAATCCACGCCTTAACCACCGAGCTACCACCTCTTTTACTGATTGGTGAACTGACAGTGTAAAGTTCAAAACAAGGGCAAATATCTGAAATAGTTGCAATTCAAGAGCTTTTTTTTTTTCCTTCTATTTTGAGTATATTATTTATAGCTGAGGTGCACGTGCCCTAGTACTAACAAAAAAGGACTAGACTTGGTGGTGGTAAAGGAACCCCTGCCAAGACTGTTCACTTCAGGTAATTGTGGTTTTTACTTAATTTGATAATGAAAAGAAAAAAAGCTTTGGCCGTAGATCACATTTACAGCGAGCCAAAATATTTGCACAATGTTTTTTTTTGTTTCCTTTGCAAATGGAGAGATTTTTTTTCCTTGTATTAGTAAATGTTTTGAGACAAAAAAAATGTGGACATCGGTGCTGCTTGAGATACAGTGATACTGACCCCGTCATTCAATTCTTTTTGTAGCCATATTCTCGAAGCCCGATGAATCTCGGCTCACGTTCTCCAGAGATCTTCGGCTCCAGTCCGTCCCTCTGTTCCTGATCTGTGATAAGGTGCGAGACCCGGGGAGCCTGGGCACCATCCTGCGCTGTGCCGCTGCAGCCGGGTGCGATCGTGTCCTCCTCACTCGAGGTACTGCAGCGTTCGATTAGCCTTGACCACTTTGTCCAAATTTTGCCCAGACCTGATTTTCCATCCCCTCGCAGGATGCGTGGATCCGTGGGAGCCGAAGGTTCTGCGTGCTGCAATGGGAGCCCATTTCCGTGTGCCCATACTCTCAGGGCTGAACTGGGACTCGGTTTTCGAGCACTTACCGAAGCCGATGACTGTCCATGTCGCAGATGATGGAAGCAGGAACACGAGGAACGGAGACGCAGAGGTGTACACAGAGTCAGACTCTGATGAATCTGATGATGAACAGTCTCTTCC
This sequence comes from Silurus glanis, assembly GCA_014706435.1. Classification (NCBI taxonomy): domain Eukaryota; kingdom Metazoa; phylum Chordata; class Actinopteri; order Siluriformes; family Siluridae; genus Silurus; species Silurus glanis. The sequence continues at coordinate 658,123 of JAAIIK010000136.1, read as the reverse complement.
ATGCGTGGAGCAGAAGGTGTATCATGAGAACTGGGCGCAGACAAACACAGCGCTAGTGATTAGCGGCGAGACCTACGGACTGAGCTCGGAGGCTCTGCAGCTGGCTGAGGAAACAGATGGTTGTAAACTCTTTGTTCCTACGGCTCCAGGAATCGAGTGTCTGAATTCAGCTATGATGGCTAGTATCCTTCTATTCGAAGGGCGGAGACAACTGAAGAAATTTGCACTGAAAACAACAAGAGCCAAATTCACCATCATCTGATCTGTCAGTCTCTAATACAGCTCTATTCAAATGTTCTGTGTGGTATTTCTAAGTTTCTTTTTCTTTTTCTTTAATGAAGCATATACACCTCGTACAAACATTCATACACTAATCCACCTGCCCCCTACAAGTCTTTTCATGGGAGACCCAGAAAACCCGGAAGAAATCAACTTCTAACAAGGTTTCAGAGTCACCCAGTCTTTAGTCAATTATAGTCTAAAGCAGGGGTCTCCAATCTTTTCCAGAAAGGGCCGGTGTGGGTGCAGGTTTTTATTCCAACCAAGCAAGTCCACACCAAATTCTACCAGTTCAAATCTAATGATGGTCATTGTAAATGACTATCAGGTGTGACCATTGATTGGTTGGAATGAAAACCTGCACCCACACTGGCCCTTTCTGGAAAAGATTGGAGACCCCTGGTCTAAAGTATATCGTGTATATAATCTGGACGGAGAAAATGAAAACGCCACCAGGTACTCGTAAAAAAAAAAAAAGATTCCTCATAAGATTTTAAAGCCATGATTTTCAGAACATCACACACGAAAATATAAGTGTATGTCTAAAACGTTTCACGTGCCGGCAAATCGGAGTAAATCGCAACATCGACGCACTAAAAAAAAAGAATCACAAATAAATCAGAATCTCCCAGATTGGTAAATATTTAAATCATTTTGCCACCAAAATGCTCCCGTCTCAAGGAGGGGGGGGGTCTCCTGTTATTAAAGATATTTATTAAAAGCTGCTGCTTCATTTTTTTTGTTATTTTTTTACAGCATTATTAAAATAGAATCTATATTAACTTATTGGGAGAAAAGCAGTAGTTTTATGTGAAATAAGACATTGAGCACCCCCATATATCCAAAATGGTACGATCCTCATTTCATAACATCTGTGCGAAGATTCGACTGTCGGATTGTTATTCGAATCAAGTTGCTCCTCTCGGAGCATCGATTCTTCCGGGTTCTGGATTTAGAGTCTATTCTGGAAACCCTGGGCACGAGGATCGGGTACACACACACACACACACACACACACACACACCTTCACACACCTTCACAGCTTGGGGCAAATTATGGGATAGAAGAAAACCCAGACTGATACGGGCAGAACCTGTGAAACACATTTCAACAGTAACTCATTGATGCCAAAAATAAAAAAACACCCTAATAATTGCTGGACGTCTCTTTAGAAATGACTTTTAACAGTGTATCACATCACTTAAAGGTTAAACAAAACTTGATTAAAAAAAAAAATGCATATTGTGCGAATTGAGGATTGTGGTTAAGATGAGGCAAGACACAAGACCGAGACAGTCAGTTTTAATGGCCAGGGCTCACAGAAACACAATGGAGGAGAGACAGAAGCCGTACACTAATGAATGCCTACATTTAGTGTGGAAACTCGCTAAATGCTATTCTGTGCCTTCAAAATCGGACTGCTTTATTAATCTGGACCTTCACAGAAAATCCACTGAAGTGTGTCAAAAAATATGGAATATCAAGAAAAAAAAAGTTTTGGATTGTGAATATTTGGACTGCGTAAAACTTCTTTAACTAAAGAACAGACTTTGTGAAACTGTCTTTCGAGATCTCAGGTGGTCCATGAATCAGCACCCATAAGAACAGAAAGTGCAGCCTGTTCCTGAAACATGTGTCCTGCGTTCCTCAGAGTTTTTGTACTGGAAATAAAAGCTATTCCTTATTTTTTTTTTTTTTTTTTTAATAAAATAACGTGTTTTAAATCCAAGTGCAGCTGCAGGATTTTGTCTACATTCTGACATACTGTACTGCCACAACAGAACTCTTTATATCAAGTTTTATGACCATCCGGACTGTAAAGACGCAAGGCACCACAGGAGAGAAAGAGGGACTGTGGGGATGTGGGGTTGTGTTTGTTTAAAAAAAAAAAACAAAAAAAAAAAACAATTCAGTACAAAGTGAAGCGTCTGAGAGTCTGACAGGAAGAATGGAGCGAGAAGCGGAAGTCATGGAGCTGATTGGAATCGTGTTTACTGTCCAACTTTATATCGGCTCGGGTTTGAGCTTTTCCGCTAGAAAGTCAATGACAAACTGCTCCACCACAGCCGGCGTGATCTCCTCCACATCTTTGACGTACTTAGCGCGGGCCGACATGTCCAGTATGGTGAGCAGTGGCGCCGCCTCTGGGAGGTTGGTGTAATCACGCAGAGAGTCGCTCATGTCGTCCTGTGGGCACAAAGGAAAGCGTCGGTGAACCGATCGTCACTGGTTTACATCAGAACATCTACCTAAATCTTCACATTTTCATTTCCTCATGGGATCAGTAAAGTTTTCTGATGAGTAGCACATTAAATAGGAACACTGATGAGTACAGAAATGTTTCTGTCTCTCTTAGAGAACATTGCACATACATTTAATGCCTCCCTTTTGAGTCTGGTTCCTCTCAAGGTTTCTTCTTCATACCATCTCAGGGAGATTTTCCCTGCCACAGTCTCCATTGACTCGCTCATTAGAGAGAAACTTTATAGCCACTAAATTTATACATTCCAACTTCATAACCTCTTCATTACTGTAAAGCTGCTTTGGGACAATGTCCATTGTTAAAAGCAGGATTACAAAAGCACAATGATTCAAATATTTACATTTACAGTATTTGGCAGACGCCCTTATCCAGAGCGACTTACATTTATCTCATTCATACAACTGAGCAGCCATGGAGTTAAGGGCATTGGTCAGGGGCCCAGGAGACGCAGCTTGGTGTGGCTGGGATTTGAACTCACAACCTTCAGATCCAAAGTCCAGTGGCTTAACCACTAAACTGCCACCTCCTCTTATGCAAGGTTATCACTAATGAGCAATCCAGAGGTGGTGATGGAAAGAAAAAAAAAACTTGCAGAGACAACATGAGCAAGAAATCTTGAGGGGACTCAGAAACCCATCCTCATCCAGGTGACACAGGAGAGTGCAATTATAAATAATTTCCTTCTCTAATTGTTCCATATGACCAAAAGATTTTGCAACCAATTCCATGATGAATTTCATTCCTATTAATACGGTTATTGTTAAATTATTGACTCAAATTTAACTCGTTTAAACATTGGAATGTACTGAAAAAAATATATTTAAGCACGAGCCCAGCTTTATATAAATCTCTCCATCTATAATATAAAGCCTTAACTACAATTGAAGATTCCATCATTAGGTATGTACCCCTTTAAACTCTGTTACTTATACCTTCTTATCCAATTGTCCAGTTTTGACCTGAAGTCCAGGTCTTTATTCAGAGTTTTCCTTGCCACTTTTGATCATTTCTATAAATCTAAGTTTTTCTGTATAGTTCAAATGCACGGAAACGGGGTTTTTTATTTGTGCAAAACCCAGCAGAAAAGTCTTCTGATCATCAATACGAGTGAATGATGCCTCTTCCTTTGAAGCAACATTTAGGACTTTGATAAGCAACAAATCAAAGGAGACTTTGTGGCCAAGACTTTAAAGCATGAAAGGCTCAGCAGTGAGGAGTCACACAGGGCTCAGTGTTATCTCTCATTAGATCCTGCATGGCAGTTAGGAGACTGTTCACTTTCTTCTCTCTGCCCCCAGCAGGAGAAACCAGGAGGAGGCATAAAAACATGGCTCCCTTCTGAGCAGGATCTAACGGCCTACTGAGTAGAGAGAAGAGAAAAAAAAACACGATACGGAGATGCAACACGCTGGGTGCAAGGTCTGTGTGTGTGTGTGTGTGTGTGTGTGTGTGTGTGTGTGTGTGTGTGTGCGCGTGCGTGCGCCTATAAGATAGTTCTAGAGAGAAAGTCACTAAATATATTTTACTGCCTCTTGCTTCTTTTCCTTCAGATCTTTTACTTTCCTCTGTTTCATGACACCAAACGTTCTACACTACATCTACTTTCGGTATCGGACACTCGCACCCACATGTGCTTTTTGAACATTTCATTCCTGACATGGCGCATTTGCTCTTATAATAACCTCCACTCTTGGGAAGGCTTACGGCTAGATATTAGAGAGAGTGGTTGTGGTCATTTGTGCTCATTCAGCCACAAGAGCATTAGTAAGGTCAGGATGAGGAGGCCTGGGGTGCATTAAGTGGGGCTGAGGATTGGGCTGAGGATTGGGCTCTATGCAATAATAATAAACCAATAATAATAGGAGCAACATTATATTTGCAGTGTAGTTCTTTAGAAAACTGCAATGATTTGGATGATCTAATTTCCCTCTCATTTAAATCCCTCTTGGACATGTGGACATTTCAAGCTGAAAACGCTATTCTTCCATCAGCCACTAGGTGGCAATAAAATAAAAGCCTGATTATTAAAAAAAAAAAAAAAATCTCAGCTTGTCCATTCCAGCTCTGACTTCATTCCTATGAAACCATGAGCTAGTCCACGTAGCATTAAATGCATTAAACCACACAATCAGATCTCAGGCCTCTGCAGGAACTAATTTACTGTTCCGCTACCTAAAAAGGACAAAAATGTAGCACAGAGTCTGCGACATGACATTTCCTTTTCTTTTTCCTTTTTTTTTGGTGTGCAAAAACTGCTTACAGATGGATCAGGCACCCTTTTGTTTAGACAGCAAGACAAAAACAGCGAGCCACCTCGCTGCTGACCTCCAGAATTCATTTTCGAAATGCTTACAAATCTCTTGACATGTTTTGTTACAACAACAACCGAAGAGAATGGTGGAAAAGAATAAGGCCGTGGAGTGGTGATGATTACACACTTCCTGTCATTTGGCAGCGAGAGAAGAAACAGCATCAGGCAGGAGGGAAGCTATGACATTACTCATAATCGCTTCCTTTTTCCAGTACAGCTGGAGACTATTGTCCTCTTGGAGGTTAAAACACTGGATTTCATGCCACTGAATTTCAAACAAAATCAAAGCAGGAAAATAAAAATAATCCAAAAATCTTTTACAAGCTCTGATAAAGTCAGAGGAGGCGCTCTAACGCTGAAGATTGGCAGAAGAAATGTAAAAATCTTGTAAGTCTAGGACTTCCCTGATAGGAGGAGATTACATCTCTCAGGCTGCCTACTTGTCTCCACTGAGCCATGCATCTTCTCTTTGCACGGCTGCTATGCAGGTCTAAACTGCTTTTCAGAAATATATAGTGCACGCAAACACCCACTCTGATCTGTGGCTGCCTGCTGTCTCATAACACGATAAAGGGCTATGCATTTTCTGCATCATAAAAGCCACACAGCTTGAACTGCTTACTGTATTTTTCCTAAACAATCTGATAAACCATGTACAACCAGCCATGAAGATCAAGGCTTGCTTTAGTGTATGTACACATATATACACACACACACACACACACACGGGGGGGGAACTGATTAAAGAGATCACTTGGACCATCACGAGTCGTCAGAACACACATCAGACAGCGCTTTAGACCACAACACTTAGGGAATGTCTTCTGGCGGTCATTTCTGCAGTATAATTCCAGAGACTCAGAGAAACTGTTCTTGTGATCTGCTTTTGTTCTATAACAGGAGCTCTAATTTCAATAACATTTTGTACTGGTGTATTAATGATATACTGATATGGAATAAAGTATTGGGACACCTGACTTTTCCAGGCATGTGTGGTTCTTCATCAAACTCCGCACACAGATGTATAGAATGTCTTTGGATGCAATAACATTACATTACAACCTGTACCTGCATGTGCACAAAGCAAACTCCATGATCATATGCTTTAGATGGGTTGGAATGAAAGGTTTCCTGCTATAGAGCTCTGACCTCAACCCAACTGAAGACTTTTGGGATGAATTGGAACGCTGACTGCACTCCAGGCCTCCTCACCTCACCTACATCACTACTAGTTTATGATGCTTAAATGCAATGGAACCTTTTCCCAGGAGAGTGGAGGTTTATATGAGGTGGTATCAAAAATAAAGATAAATAGATAAATAAGTCATTTCTTCTAAACAGAGCCAGTTTTGAAGCTTTAAAAAAAAAAATCAAATTTTATGGTCAGGTGTCCACCAACCTTTGTCAATATAGTGTAAATTGCACTGGTTTTGTTACAGTAAAGGGTCACTAAAAATTTAATTCTGACCATTAATAAGGTCTTTTAACATTGCTGTTACTGTATAATTGGTGATATTGTGAAGATATTTATCATAGCGCATTTCCAGATGTCTAAATGTCTCTTAGTAGTATATAAAAATGCTAAAATGCTAGCAACTTGGTAAGCTAGTATAATAAAAACACTTCTGTGCACTGATTCCCACTCTCATTGTTCTTCAAAGCATACCATGAATCTCTGTTCATTCAATTTATTTCTTCATTTAATTTACTCGGTCGAAAGCAACACAAAATGAACAATGCTGCACTTCACACATGCACATTGCAAGTCCTTTTTTGCAGCAGCTGAACCGGGACCTGCAGGCCACACTGTCCAAACTCATAAGACGTGTCCACTGTCTGTTCACTACAGTCTATTCGACTATTTACAGTCAATCTGCTGTTGCAACAGACATTATTTAAACCCTGAAGCCATAAGTGATACTGGCTTTAAGGCCATGCATAAATAGCTCGTGTGTGCGTGTGTGTGTGTGTATATACAGTGATCTACAGAGTGTGTATGTCTCTATGTATGTATAGAAAATGTGTGCCTACAGCTGTATGAACTCCTCTGCAAGTCCGTCACTGACTCTACTGAAACATAAACCATTAGAACAGCAATAACCACATGGAGGTGATGAACTGTTCATAAGGGATAGAGGGGGGGTAGAGATTTATACCCTCAAATACCCATACCCCATAGCTATCTGTTGCCCATACCATCAGATACTCATACATTCAGCTACCCATACCATCAGCTACCCAAACCATCAGTTATTCATACCTTCAGCTACCCATACCCTCAGCTACCCAATAAATCAGCTACCCATACCCTCAGCTACCCAATAAATCAGCTACCCATACCTTTAGTTACCTATACCATCAGCTACCCATACCCGCAGCTACCCAAACCATCAGTTATTCATACCTTCAGCGACCTATACCATCAGCTACCCAAACCATCAGCTATTCATCCCATACTTTCAGAAAAAGGTACTGTGCTTCACTTTATCAGACTGATATTATATCATTATGTCTCCTGCTATGATCAGTGTTGTTTCCTTATGACTGGTCCAAAAAATAAGGGTTTCCGATCTCTCGTAGTGATACCACTTAAACACACACGCACACACACCTCTCCAGCCACAAAAAAGAGCAGTGGGGTTTCCTCATCCTTGGCTTTGTACTTGGCCATGATCTTCTCCGCAATTGGCTGAATAAGCTCCTTGGCTGGCTCCAGCTCACCCTCCTCCTCTGCATCTGAAACCAAGTGAACACAGAAAGTATATAAGAGAGAGAAAGAGAAAGAGAGAGAGAGATATATGGAGCTATGGAAAAGCAAAAGCGAAATGAACTATCATTTCCAGCAATCCAGGCGAAGAAAAGAATAGAATGAGAGAGGAACGGCTGGATGAAGGAACAGAAGCTGAGAAAGGAAAATGGAGCAGGTTGGAGGGGAAATAGAGAAGAGCAGATGGCATCAGAAAGCCTTCCTCGGACCTGATCTCATAAAGGCTTGAGGGTTCACCTTACACCTGCAGCTCTCTGCCTCAGAATGATATGCATATTCCTATACACTTTCATATGAGCTCTATTCACATACACTGCTGAGATTCACTGTTCTGAAACTGTTCGAAAAGATAAACATTTGATTTCTTTCTATAATCACAAGGAAATATCGAAAGCTGAAATATTCAATACCTGATAATTTGCTTTAGTGACTTACTGGACTATTGACATATTTTTATTTGAATATTTCCGTGTGACTATAGAAAGAAATCAAATGTTTATCTTTTCGAACAGTTTCAGAACAG